>CAUYON010198818.1:0-59326 GCA_963573935.1 Arctocebus calabarensis
GCTGTGGCATCACAACTCACAGCAACCTCCAATTCCTGGGCTCAAGCGAGTCTCCTGCCTCTGCCTCCCAAGTAGCTGGGACTACAGGCACCTGCCACAACGCCTGGCCATTTTTTGGTTGCAGCCGTCATTGTTGTTTGGCGGCCCGGGCTGGATTTGAACCCGCCACCTCAGGTGTACGTGGCTAGCGCCTTAGCCTGTTGAGCCACAGGCGCCGAGCCTCTGCAGCTTGGTTTTATCTGCCCTATCCATGCATTCATTGTATCATTCCAAAATTTTTTCTTGAGCCCAATAGGTGCCAAGCTCTGTTCTAGACTCTGGGACTATAGCAGTCAACAAATATCACAAATGTGACAGATAAACCAAAATCCCCATCAGGGCGTGGTAATTGCTCAAAGGTCGCGAATCAGGGAAGTATGTGTGAGTGAGCTGGGGCCGGAGAGGACACAGGCACACCAGGGCGGGCAGTTAGTGCCCTGCTGTCCCTAGGGGATATCACCCTCTTGCTAACTCCTCCCAGGGCTTTAACTTCATGGCCAGTGGGAAAAGGCTTGCTTTTTCCATTGGTTTTCTAGCTGGCTGCTCATGGTGCAGAGAAAACAATGATTCCCAGGCATGACATACTAGCATTGGTGGCACTGTGCTAACAAGCCAGGTGGTCCCACTTCACGCACCTGCTGGGCACAGAATCAGCAGGACAAAGCCCCACTCTCATGGGAAACAAAATTATTTTCATAACTGGAATTGTGATGGGGGTGTGATTTAAGTGAGACAATTGGGGAGAATACTTTCGTGAATGGAAACTTCACTTTTTTAAAAGAGTAAGTTGCCTCCAAATAGGCCTGGGGCAGGAAGGGGTGGCAGGGCAAGCCTTCGGCCCCAGTGAAGCAGCTCTGCCCACAGCCCTCAGCTGTGTCACCAGAGGGGCCTGAGGAGCCCCTCCCATCTTAGCCACCTTGAGACTTTGCCCCAACAGGAAGTGCACCAACTCCACCCTCTAGACCTTGCTAAATGTTGGGGGAGGACTAAGGAGGGCCTCTCCTCACGGCCCTAGCTCAGCCTCCTCATCCCTCATCCTCTCACCAGCCCAACCTCCATCTGTCCATCATGGGTCTCCATGTACCAGACCTTTGATCACCACCCACCCTAACCACCCATCCACTTACCTAATCTGACCATCTCCCACCCACCCTGTCCACCCATCCTCTCACTGACCCAACCCGTCACGGGTCCACCTGAGCCTCCATCCATTCATCTCCTCCCTTCCTCTAACCTGAACAGCCGCCTGGCTACCTGTTATCCACCACTTCATCACTCATGATCTACTCCCCCCTCAACTTCCATCTGTCCACCATCTGCCCACCCTCTCACCTACTCACCCCTCCATCCACCCACCCACCCTCCCCCTCCCCCGTGCCAACCTGGCCCACCTCAGGACCGTGGGCGTGCTGGGCTCCACAGAGGTGATGATGCCCTTCACACCCGTGTTGTGTAGCACACTGGGCCTCTGCTGGAGGGCGTCCTGGGTCCGAGGGGAGATGGGCGAGTGCTGGTGGGCATGGGAATGGGAGGAGGGGCGGCTGCTGCCCCCACCCCCGCCGCCGCCGCTGCTCTGCTCTGTACCTGGTGACAGGCTGTGGCGTCAGAGGGGGCAGGCCTCATATGGCCCGTGAGGACCCCCAGGGCATGGGGTGGGGGTCTCTGGTGCCCTACCGGGTCTCCAGATGGGTGCGTGCTCCACTGTCGTGGTGGACGTGAGAATGGACTTCTCCCGCTCACGCTCCCTCTCAGACGAGGATGTGGTGGTTGGTTTTGACAAATGAGTGGGGCCTCCTGGGAAAGCCAAAAGCCAGAGACTCAGCCCCAGAGGCCAGGAAGGGCTTGGCCATGTCCCCACCCAGCACAAGGTGTATGGCTCTACCTGGGGAGAGCGGGGAGCTGCTGGGGCGGCTGCTGAAAGGCTGGGGTGCAGTGGGGAGGTAGGCAAGGCGGTCCATGGTAGTGGCTGGGGTGCCTGGCGTTGGTGGCACCAGCACGGGCAGATGTGGCACTTGGGACAAGTCGATGATGCCTGCGGGAGGAGGTAGGGGTTGGTCCCAGGGCTGTAGCCACTGGGGAGGAGAGGAGCCAGGCTGCTGCACTCCCCCTGGGAGCACAGCCTGTTCTCCTAGAACCTGTGAGCCAACAGCAGGTGCTCCTTGCTCAGCTTCAGAACCCTCTCTGAATACTCAGGTCCTCATAGTCCCCCGGGAAGGGGACTTGCCTACGGCTGGCACCCATGGTCACCTTTGCAGGCCTTCTTTGCTCTCTCTGTCTCTGAGAGCTATAGAAGCATTCCCTGCATTCAATCCTAACTATCCAAAATACATAGTATGACTCTGGCTTTTCCCCTGCACTTTAACTCGTACTTGATCCTTCCAGGAGGACATGCCAGTTTTCAGAGGATGCCCCTTAAATATGCACATGCAAAGCAACCACAGGCTGTTCCCAAAGTCAAAAGGAACCAAAAGTTCAGACAGTCTCCATTTGAAGGACCCTGAACCCCAATAGTATCCACAGGCATGTGCATACCCACTGGGAGGCATGTGCTGTGCACCCAGCTACCACTGCCCGCTGGTACCCACAGCATGCATGACCACCCAACCCATGCCAGCCTCTGTGTGCTCTCAGGGTGCTCACACAAACCCAGGTGACCAATTCTAGCCCTCTCAGCAAGGACTCAGTGGAGGTAATGTGACCTCATCGTTTGCCCAGAAGTACCCCTGCCCCACCCACCTCGAGGGCCAGCAGCGTAATTGAGGGCCAGCGAGGACTCGCGGGGTGAGAGGCCCCTCAGCATGTCAGCTCGCTGGGCCATGGCAGTGGCCGCGTTGTGGTGCATCTGCTGTGAGGTGATGTAGTCGTTGATGATGGTCTGGCGGTTCTCCAGAGCCGCCGTGTCAGGGTAGCCGCGGATGAGGTAAGGTGGGTACAGGTGCGGGTAGGTGGGATTGGGAGCCAGGTGCCGGGGCAGATAATAGGCAGCAGCTGCCGAGAAGAGGCAACAGATGTGAGGCCGGTCCATACCCTGGCCAGAGAGCATCCCTGCTTCTGACCTGATAGCTTCTCCCTCTAACATGAAGGCTCTCCAGAGCACTCTCTATAAAACAGAATCAAGGGCCTGAAATAGGAAAACATTTGCTCCCAAGACACAGGGCATCCAATGCAGATCACTAACACACCAAAGGGATGCATCCTTTTCAAAGGAAGATTTTTCAGATTGTGTCCATTTGGGAAAAGCACTCAACCCCTCATTTGATACATTTGAGATTTTAAAGGCACTGATAAGTCCCGTAGGAAGAGAAAACCACTGAAACCGTTTAACCCAGAATGTCCCTGAAAATACGAAGAGAAATTCTACTGTAAGTTTAAACTGGTGGTGATTACACTGTTGGGTCTCCCAGTCTCTAGAGGCCTTGTATCCCTGGACAGGGGAACCTAGTTGCTGATGCCTGAATGGTCTGTGGGCTGTCCCCACGTATGGCTTCCCCGTTCCAGCAGGGTTCTGTGTGGGTCCAAGGCAATCACCTGCATCCAGAGGGATCCCACGGGGTATGGAGGTGGGGTCAAAGGCCAGTGGGATGTGGCCACGGTACAAGTCCACGCCACTCACACCCCGTATCAGGTGCTCGTAGGGAGAGATGGGGTGTGGGTGGTGCTCAGGCACGGCGCTATGCGGGGATTTGGCGATCTCCCGGGGTGTTGATGTCAGCTTTCGATCCTGGGATGACTTGCTGGATGAGAGACTGCCTGCGGGGACAGGCCAGGTGGCATGGCATCAAGCCTCTGTCCTAGCTTGGAGGGCTGCTGAGGCTGGTGCTTAGAGAGAGCTATTCAAGGGAGGATCCCGAGATTCTTCATTCAATCGTTTCCTCACTTGCCTCTTAGTTCATTTTCTTTTTCATTGACTCAATTCACTTTTGTTTTCCAAAATTCATCCATTCTTTCACATATTCATCAGTTCATTCATTCATTCAATCAAAAAATACTTATGACTAGAAGAGCTGGGGTGATCCCAGCAAATTAAGCCGACAAAAATCCCGGCCCGCATGGAGCTAGACAGATGATAAACTCGTAAAAAAATTAGGAATTTCAGAGTGAAAATGCTCTGAAGGAAATTTTTAAAAGTTGGAGGGGGAGGTTGGTTCTAAGAACCTCTGTGACATCTGAACAGAAACCTGAAGGATGGGAAGAAACCAGTTAAGTAAAAGTCTGGTCTTCACATAAAGTAAAAGGCTGAGAGGACAATATGGGCAAAGGTCCTGAGTGAGGGACAAGCTGAGCGCGGCTGAGAAGGAGCAGAAAGGAGGCCTGTGTGGTTGACACCAGGGAGGAGGGGAAGGCGGACAGGGCCCAGCTGCAGGGAGCCCAGGCCATGGTGAGGAAGTTGGGTTTTTCTCTAAGGGCAGCACTTAGTTGCTAGAAGGGTAAAAACAGTCAAGTGGAATAATTTGATTTACATTTTTTACAAAATGTTTGCAGAGCGGATTAAAGCAGGACAAGGCGGGGGAGCCAGGGGAGTCAGGTGAGGAGGTCTGGAAAGTGTCAGGCTGATAGAGAGGCAGCTTCCCCAGAAGGGTGCCTGCCCCGGGCCACTCACCCTCCTGCAGGCGTGGTGTGGGTTCCCGCGTGGTCCCGGGTGAGCCACGTGGTAGATGTCCAGTGAAGGGTGCTCCGTGGTCCTCGTAGGCCAGGGGGCTCTGCCGTGGCTTGCCCAGCTCAGGGACAATGACTGGGGCCCCACGTGCGATGGAGGCCCCAGAGGTGCTGGCAGCCCCCGACCTGCTCTTCAGGCTCTCTTCGTAGCAGACGCGTTCCAGTGCCCGGGCGTCAGCCATCACGTCCAGTGGGTGCACGGGTGGGAAAGTCCGGCCAGGGCTGCCGATGATGGAACGCACATCGTGCTTTTTGGAGCCAGAGGCGGATGCGCTGGTATCATACTTGAGCGGGGTGCCCTAGGACAGAGAGTGTGTGAGCTCCAACCTTGCCCAAGACCAACTGCAAAAGCTTTCTGAGCCTCAGTGGCTCACCTCTAAAATGGTGACAACATCTTAGGCCTCCAGAGGCAGCGAGACAAAGGGTTTTGCTAAATCTGAGATGGGCACACTTAAACTACTTCCCACCCTGACCTCTGGTCCCAGGCCCAGAGCTACCTGGGGAGCTGCAGAAAGAGGCAAAGGGTTTGGCAGTCACCCCTCCTTGGTGCAAACAGTGGACTGGAGTTTGCTGGAAAGTGGCCCAATAGTCTGCCCTGGGCAGAAACCTTCCTTGTTCAGCCTGGGACTATCCACATCTCCCCCAATACCAAACTAAGAAATTCAGCACCTAATTCAGCTCTGCCTAACCTGAGATACTGAGGTCAGGGTTCAGGTTTATGTTTGTTCTCAGGCCACAAAAGGAGGTTGCAGAAATGGGCGGGTCATGGCTAGGACTGCGCTCACCAGCCACTTGAGTTTCAATAGGCTGGGGAGACAGCAGATGCAGGAGCCTATAGCCCACCTTCTTTCCTCTCTCACGTCAGGCTGCCTCTGGCCCCAAGGGACAGTGACCCTTGGAGGATTCATCCCCCACGTCCCTACGCCACCAGTGTGGACATTCCCCTGCGGAGCTAGCATCTCCTGGGGGTGACCTGCTGGTGAGAGAAGTGGACACTAAAGGGAAAGACGTTGCAGGCTTAGGGGAATCAGATTTGGGCTTCAAAGCTGCCTTTGACTTGCTCTGTGACTCTGAGCAAGTCACTTAGCCTCTCTGAACTTCTGCCCAATAAAATGGAGTCAGTACGAGAACTGGCTTGGAGCAAAGCTCATCATAAGATGTCATTTATTGTCACGTTTAGTTCTATGGCCTTGGACAAGCTGCTTGACCTCTCTGAGCCTCAGTTTCTCTATCTGGAGAATGGGAAAAATGGGCATAGACCTCATAGGGCTTTAATTAGATGAGGTCATGACCAAAGGCCTCAGCAGGATCCCTGGAACACATGTGACGAATGCCCAGTAATAAATAAGTCACTGGGTGACTATGGGCAGGGTACTCAATGACTCTGGGCCTCAGTTTCCCCTCCCTGATCACAGCCAGGCCCAGGGGCCTGTACCTGTGTGATGGAGCCCTCCTTGAGCGGCCGTGGGGCCAGGGGCAGCTCTGGTGTACGCCGCAGCTCCTCACGCGGAATCTCATGGATTGAGCGGCCCGCCTCCTTCACCGTGGCCACAAGGCCCTCGTGGGCTGGCTTCAGCTTCAGTGGGCCCAGAGCCTCCAATGGTCGGGTCTTGTAGGCCTCGGCTAGGTCCCGCGGGGGTGGTGGGGGAGGTGGCGGCGTGCCCTCACGCTTTAGGAGCTTGGCCTCTCGCCGCAGGTAATCCTCCTGGGCCTCCACGTAGGACCGCGGGATCCCTGTGGGGTAGACGGGGCTGAGCCTAGGCACCTGCACCCTGCCACGCCAGCAGTGTTGGAGCTCAAATTCTCATTTGCTATGTGATCTGACCTCTCTGTGCCACAATGTTTCTATATATGAAAGGAGAATGTGAATTGAAACCCTAAGCAATTTTTGAGGTCATGAGCAGTCTACAAAATAAAGTAGGTAAAAAATACAGACTGCCCGGCTTAAGTAGTTGACTCTGCCACTGACCAGCCATGCACACTTGAACAGGCTGTCTGACCTTTGTGCACCGCCTAACATTGTACCTCCCTCACCAAAGCAGTTCCATAATGTATCAAGCACAGCACCTGGGTGGTTTCAGGTTGCTCCATACCTACAGAGCAGAGGGGTGACAGGTGGTATTTTGCTTTTTGTTTTCAGATGAACAAGTACCCCTGCTCCATATTAAAAGTCTTTCTGTGTGTCTATCCTCTGAGTTCCCACAGCTGGGTGCATCTCTCCCCTCTCCCACCTGGTTTGACTGGACACCCAGGGGCTGGATGCCACGAGGAGCAGAGGGTAGTATGGTACCTTGAGTGATGGACCCACGGATATGGTGCTGTTCTTTGAGATGGTGAGGGCTGTGTCGCTCAGGTGGGATGGCGCGGCCCATGAGACCTGGGGGAAAGAGGGCACAGGCCTCGTTATTTGGCTCCCCGAGCCAGCACTGAGCAGACACGGGTCTGCAGCTACTAACCACAGTCTTTACACAATGACAGCAGCAAAACAGGGACCAGGACTCAGCAAGGAAGTGTCCTCCCTCCTGAACCCTGGGCTGCCTCCTGACTAAGCCTAGAAAACACAGCCTCAATTTTCCCATCTGCAAACTGGGGCCAAGCATCCCACCACCTCCCTTCCTGGGGCACTGAGGAATGAGTTCTCTCTTTAGCGCTAAACCCCAGTAAATGGGACACCCCCACCTTCGATGCTGGCTGAGGAGATGGCCCTGCTGACGCGACCTTCCATCATGTCATAGGTGCGCTTAGGGGCACCTGTCTCATGAGGAGGGCCTGAGCTGCTCCTGCCGTCCTCCTTGGAACACTGGGACACAGATATGCCACCTGGAGACCAGACAGTACATATTAAAGAGACCATGCAGAACCCCGGACCACCAGGGGCTGCGCTTTTTTTTTGGGGGGGGGGGGTGGTGGAATGGGAAGGGGTCTGTATGGGCAGGAGAAGAAGGGTGAGCTGCCTGTACCCCAGAGCCTGGGCTGTTCTGAGTCTATCCACATGCACAGGCACTGACAAGTGGCATGAACATGTGCATGTGTGTGAGCACACGTGTGTGTGCCCTAATCCAGGCATGCACAAGACAAGTGACAAGGGGGATGTGAAGGAGTCTCCACAGCAGAGGTGGCCTCGCCAAGCGGTCATGAACCCAGAGGAGCAGAGGATCTGAATAGACAGGAGGCTGCCCCAGGCAGGCAAAGGCAGAGTCTTGCCCAGCAGGCTGGGGCTTCCCCCGGGGAGTCTCTTTCGGCCCAACAATCAGCTTCTGGTGAGTGGGACAGCCCTGCCCACAGTCCTTTCCAATTCTTACTACCTCACACGTGGATGGAGGCCACCCAGACCAGGCACCAGGAGCATAGGAGAGTTTAAAGCCCTCTGATTAATAAGTGATACAATTAAGATCTCCAACGACTCAATCTCTGGTGTGCACTCCTAAAGCGATGTTCTACCCAGTGACCCCTCCACACAAGCCCCTCCCATCAGCCATTCTGATAGGGTGGTAGCTCCTGGCTACCCCCACCCTGGACACTCAGTCCAGGGGCACCTGATGGCCTGTCCCCTAGATGGTCTCTCCTTGGCAGCAGAGAGAGGTACGTCCCTAAGCCTCATGGTACCACATCCATCTCCCAGGACTGGGGAGGGGGCTCCTGGGTGAAAAGTGGGCAGAGGTGGACCGAGAGAAGACGGTACCCTGGGGAGGACAGACAATTTCAGATCCCGCAGCTGCCAGCACTGAGAAGGGTGCATTAGAGGCTTTTATCTCCACACCCCTGGGTGCCCAAGCCTGCCAGGAAATACACTTTCTCAGCACTTGACTGCCTTAACTCCTTCCTCTCTGGAGCCAGAGCCTGGGCACGGCAGGGGTGGAGAGTCACTCTGGCCGCCATCCCTACACGCCTAATGAGATAGCATGGACTTTGTTGGAAATGTAGGGCCAAGGGCCAGGGGGTGTGAACCTGGACTGCGTCTGCTCTGGGCCTCAGTTTCCCCACTACAGTCCTACCAAGGCTAGCCACAAAACTGTTTCCTGAATTGTGAAGAACTAGGCAGAGGCGGGAGGCAGTGAAGGCCAACCCTTACCTGCCACTGGCTTGGCTACCTTAGGGACAGCAAGGTCACCACCTCTCAGATCATGCTTCCTGGGCTCATCCCAGCCCTGCCTCTCTTTGAAGCCTCCTCAATGGGCCACATGCCCTCCTCCCCTGATCCCTAGCCTCTTGTTCTCTTATGGGGGAAAGATGGTGGCCACACAAAGGACCACGGGATGTGGCTGTACCCGTTTCATCTGTAAAGTGGGAAAAACAAGCCCTTTATGTCAGTTCTCAACCACACCAGGCTGACAGTAGGGGCACCAACTCTCCCAGACTTACTTCAAATACACCTGGCTATCTTTTACCCCCATCCCATTTTTGGGGTCCCTCTTCCTTTCTCTCTTTTTTTTTGAGACAGTCTCACTAGGTCGCCCACTGTAGAGGGCCACAGCGTCACAGCTCACGGCAACCTCAAACTCTTGGGCTTAAGCGATTCTATTGCCTCAGCATCCCAAGTAGCTGGGACTATAGACAAAGCCCGGCACGAGGCTGCCACTGATCACCCTCACGACCCAAATCCACACACGTTCGTGTACACATGTGCACTATCTTATAAGGCAAGGCAAAGCCCATCAGGACACAACAGCACAGAACGCCCGGTTTATTTTTCGGTTAGAGTTGTCATTGTTGTTTGGCAGGCCTGGGCTAGATTCGAACCCGCCAGCTGCGCCCTAGATGCTAAGCTACAGTTAATGAGCCCGTCCTTCTCTCTGACCAACTCCAGACACGGCCTATGGCCTAGTGGACAACTGAGCTGGACGGGGCAGGTTTCAACAGCTCCCTTCTTACTTGCATCTCCTATGTGCATCCCAAGAGCTCTCTGCAGGTGGGGACTCCGTCTGCTTTAGTCCCTGCTGTGTCCCTGGTCCCTGGCATAGGGTTGGCTCCACTACCACGTGGCCAAATGACCAGCTTCCCTCCCAGGTCCACATGAGCCCGGGGCAGCAGGGGTCACAGTGCATGAGAAGGTCACACAGGGGAAGGGGAGGGAATGGAGGGAAGGGCTGGGCTGCCCCCCACCCCGACCCCATCCTGCTCTGGCAATGCCTCTCAGCCATCACAGAGAACATCCCGGCAACTCACCCTCATAGGACAAGACGTGACCCTTCTTGCCCTCGTAGATGACGTGGCCCTTGGACAGGCCATCCTCCCGGCTGCGCTCCAGGCGACTCGGGCTGTCCTCGCCAATGATCCTGGTGATGGTGCCCTTGTACAGGACATCGGCCGGAGTGCCCTGCAGGTGCATAGCAGTGAGCACACACGGGGCTGCCACTGAGCACCTCACGACCCAAATCCACACACGTTCGTGTACACATGTGCACTATCTTATAAGGCAAGGCAAAGCCCATCAGGACACAACAGCACAGAACAGAATGTCTGACATATCAGGAGTAAGTGTCCCTTATCAAGTACCTGCTGCTGCTGCTGACCAACATTGCTCTGAGCACTTTCCATAGGACAACTCATTTAATCCCTGAAACAGCCCTAGGCAGGTACTATTTATTATGTCTATTTCAGATGGGGAAACTGAGGCACAGACCAGTTAGGTGACTTTACCCAGAGTCACCTGGCTAGTGAGGGGCAGACCTGGGATCTCTGTCTCCACCACCTACTACTACAGGCTTTGACTTCTCAGAGCCTCAAAATACAACTATCAACAAACAGTAACTTAACTGGGGGTGACACTGGGATTCTGGCTCCTGTGCTACATGTCACACACTTGGTTTCATAAAACCAGGACAAAGAGTCAGGTTGGGGAAGACACCAGAAATTTTGGTTCCAACCCAGGGTTTCTCAACCTTGGCACTATTGACATCTGGGTCAAGGCCCTTCTTTGCTGTGGGGCTGTCCTATGCGTTGGGGGAGGGTTGGTGGCATCCCCAGCCTATGAGACAACAGTAGCGCACATCTCCCTAATCACCGCTCCACCCCAGAGTTGTTACAATCAAACTGTCCCTAAATAACTGAGATCCACTGCCTTGAAAGGAGTGAGCTCCCTGTTGGGGGACATGTTTAAGCTGACAGCGGAGG
Source organism: Arctocebus calabarensis (assembly GCA_963573935.1). Lineage (NCBI taxonomy): Eukaryota > Metazoa > Chordata > Mammalia > Primates > Lorisidae > Arctocebus > Arctocebus calabarensis. The sequence continues at coordinate 10,810 of CAUYON010198818.1, forward strand.
GCCACAGAGGGTGGCACCTTTGCCTTGGGTGATTTCCACAAACACAAGTGTGGAGGTAGGGTTCAGATTGTGACCATGGAGTCAGACTATCGAGGGTCAAACAGAAGCTTCACCACCACCTTGCTGTGTGACCTTCGTCAAATCACCTCACCTCTCTGAGCCTCATCTCTGAGCCACATCTACCAAATCTGTGTCGATGATTGCCAAAGGCATCTGGCACAAAGTATCCCCAAATCCTGACGTCCTTTTTCTCTGATTCCAGGAGCAGATTCAATGATGTGGGGTGCCCCGAACCCATGACCAGCGAGCCCCGAGTCTCCTGTTGGACTCACTCTGCTAAGGAACATCCCCTGTCCCCACTGCTGTCAGGGAGAGACACCATCTGGCCACCCCTGGGTGTTTACCTTAGACCCTGGTCTGTGAGGAGGAAAAAAGGAAGATGCCAGGATTCATTTGGGTCTCCCCAAGCTTTTCAAAGTCAACGCTCTGACCAGGAGCTCCCAGCTGAGTTTTAAAAGACTTGCGCACTAATCGTGCAGTACAGGTGGGTGCTAAGTGATGTGACCACTCTGGAGCAGCCACCTCTCCAACCAGGAGAGCAGAGGGTGGGAAAAGGCCACAGTGTCCTCCCAGAGGCAGCTGACATGAGAACACCTGCCTGTGTGTCTTGGTTGACATCAGTAGGTCATGTCAGAAGCAGATTGGATTGGGGATATCAGTGGCTCCCTAAAAAAAGCAGGATAAATGATAAACAGGGGTTCTCTCTGGTGACAATGAATGCATCTATGTCCTTGACCTACTATATTGCAGAGGTGCTTGCTATCTTCTGTGGCAAAAACAGGACAGAAATCCAGCTGGTGGCCCCTTTTCTTAGACAAACTCCTAGAAACGTGGAAGCTTCTTCTGTGTGCCTAGTGTCTGCTTCCAGGAGGTGGGCCTGCGGCCTCTTGGTGTTGGCCCCACTGGGGGTGAAGAGCCCTTAGGAGGTCAGGGATCCTCCACATACTTGAGCTGCCTGTGCTGGCCATAGGACCATGTGGTCCCTGCCTGCCAGCACCTGCTTCGTTAATAAATGACTCTTCATGTGTGTGATCCAAGCACTGATTTCATCATGATCTGGTAGGGAGACTGTGGAAATGGTTGACCCTCACCTACCTCATACATTTTGGCAGCAGCTATCACGATATGACCTAGGTGTGGGTGACCTAGAGACCTGCAGAAGATGCATGACTGGGAATGTCAAATATTGACCTTGCATCCCTATAACATCGTGAGAATGACTCTCCCAGGAATACCATCATCAAAGGAAACTGAGTCAGGGCAGGCAGCTCCCTGCCTTGCCGAGGGTGTGGTAGAGCTGGCATCCAAGTGCCCTCAGCCTGACTTTTGTCCCAAGCATATGTTCTTTGCACTCAGCACAGCTGCCTTTGAAAGCTTGTGATTTCAAAATCTATAGATTTCAGAGAAATACAGAGCTCAAGGGGCCTCCCCTATGCTGGGATCTGCAGCTCGTTGGGTCAGACATAACTCCCATCCTGTTGCTCAAGTTCCCACCATGAACACGCATGTGTGTGTGTGTGTGTGTGTGTGTGTGTGCAAATGCGTGGGCTCCTTGTTCTCTGCCATGGTGCTCTAGGACCACACACACCTGGCAGTAAACGCTGGGTCTACCACTCACCAGCTACACACGCCAGGAAACCTCTTGCCTCTCCGTCTTTGCACGTGCTGTTCGCTGGGACCAGAATGCTGTTCCCGGGATTCTAGCATGGCCTGCACTCTTGATTTCTCCTGCCCATGGCTGACATGTCACCTCCTTAAGGTCTCCCCTCATTTGCCTGTCTAAGCCATGTCCCTAACCCCCGGCATTCTCAGTATTTTACCCACTTCCAAGCACATGATGCTCTGAAATCATCCTGCTCGGTGTTCACCTGCCTACTTATTATCTTGGTCTGCTTCCTCCCACTACACGTCAGCTGTTCACGGGTGGTGAGTTTCGAGTTCTGCTCGGCACCCTTAGTGACTGACTCCATGCGGACAAGAAGAAGGTTCATGGAACAAACTGCTATGGCCCGGTTTATGTGACTGTTATGTCACCCCATCTACTGAGGGAGGTGGGGTGAGGATGGGGGAACAAGACATAGGCTGGCCTGGTGCTAGACCCACCCCCATCCTTCATGCCACACACCCCTGGACACCTACGTGGGTGATGGAGCCCCGGTAGGTGATTGGGCTTTCCGGAGGCACCCGTGGGCTAGGAGTGCCTTTGGTGATGCTCCCGCCGGGAACCGAGCTCAGAGCTGTCCCTGGAAGACACAAGACATAGGGGCTCAGGAGGTGTCTGTGGTCCTTCCCCAAGCCCGAGTCCTGGAGACCCACAACTCTGGTTTGTGGTCTCAATGCAGACGGTTCCTCTGCTCCTCAGTGACAGAGATAATTGTGAACAGATGATACTCCCCAGCAGATTTTGGATAAAGGGTCCTGGTCCTACCTTGACTATCCAAGAAGTAGGGAGTAGATGGCCGGGGACACAGAGCAGAAGGGCTCTCACCTCTTAGCACAGATGTCTCCTGGGCTGTGGGGACCCCCAGGCTCTCCGGTGGCCCAGCCTGGCCCCGTGGGGATAGCTGTTCCTGCTTCACTGCACTGAAGGGTGCTGAGGACCAGGGAGGGGCAAGTCATGTGTGGCCAGGCAGGGACACAGAAGGTTTGCCCCACCCTGCCTGACCAGAGCCAGGAGTCTGCAAGGGGATATGATGTGCCAACCCACCCACCACCCAGAATCCCATGAGCCGAGATGCCCCATCCCCAAACAGGACAGGAGGAGCCAGGCCTGGCCATGCAGGCGGGCCCAGGTCCTTACCCAGTTTCTTGGGGTCCATGGCCAGGGGTAGTCCCATGGTGATAGGGCCCACGGGGGCCTTGGCGTGCTCTGAGTATGGGACGTGGAGTTGGACTGACATTCCCTGTAGAGGCAGAGCAATGGGGTCACCTCCCTGCTTCTCTTGGATTCTCTACCACAGGCCTGAATGCCCACAAAACATGCAGGTCCAAGTCCCGGCTCCGCAGTCCAGCCATGGGATATGGACAAGTCAACCCCTCTCCTGAGCCTGGGTCCCCTCCTCTGGAAGGGGCCATCATCATCTGGTGATTTGAAGGAGACTGTGCACAGAAGCAGCTGGGACCAACACGGACCTCTTGGCCTCTAACTGCACAAGTGATGCCAGCAGGTCAGGGGGCTGGAAGGTGAAGGTGTAGAAGGCCTGGAACTGTGCAGCCCCCACGTGCTAGCGGCTCTGCTATGCCCTCTGTGTCTACCACATTTGCACTTCCATTTCCCAGAGAGGGAAACTGAGGCACAGAGGTTAAGTAACTTGCCCGAGGCCTCACGATGTCATTCTACAGCCTGTGCTCTTGACTGCCCCATAGAGTGACCACCCAAAGACAAGGTCCTGAGTGCCCGGGGTAGCCCCAAGACCACTCAGACCTCGGACTGCCAGAATGAACCTGACTCAAGCCCCAGGGAGCCTGCCCTCCCTCAAACTCATGGGCCCCATTGCCCCCACTTTAAGGAAGTATGAGCCCCTAAGAAAGAAGGGGCAGCTCCCCAGGGGTCTGGCTGCATGGCTGCTCCAGGTCTGCCCTCACCTGGGAGATGGCACCCATCTGTCGCTCGAGGACGCTGGGGTGCTTGGCAGAGGAGATGAGGGGAGGCGGGTTGGAGATGGTAGGTGGGCGTGGTAGGACAGCCCGGGTACTGTCATGGAGGCCCAGGGGCAGCGGGTGACCTGTATGGTACAGATCCATCAGGAGCGGTCATGCCCCTGCTGGACACATGCCCCAGTGGGCCACCCTGGCATCTCTCCTGCCCTGCTCAGGCGGGTGCTCTCCCCAGGCCCCTCCACTGCCCTGCCCAGGTCTATTCCCAGTTCAGACACTACGCCAAGGAGGCTGGCCTCCACCTGGATGGGTTTCCCCATGTCTACTTTATCCCCCAATAATCCCCCAACTAGGAAGTAACCAAAGGGATCTTTCTAAAGTTGGCCGGTTCATACCCTCCCCTTGCTATAAACCTTCCATGATTCCCCGCGGACCTCAGGATAAAATGTGAACCTCTGACACAGCTTTCAGGTTCATGACTTGACTCCTGGGGTCTCCCTGGGCACCAGGCTTCTGAAGTTACTGGGCTTCATCTGCTCTTTTCTGCCTCTGGACCTTTGCGCATGCTGTTCCCCTTGCCTTTTTCTATAATTCTCCTGGATCCCTCAGCCCAGTCATCCTTGAGGGTCTCTTTAGGATGGTGTTTGCCAGCATTACGTCTGTGTCACCTGTGGTTCTGCTGCTTCTACAGCTGGTGAAGCCCAGCAGGACTGGGGACCCAAAAGGGCACTTAAGACCAGCCTCACGGTGCTGTGAACTAAAGCAGCCCCCTCCAGAGGCTTTTCTACCACCTGCCCATCCTCTAAGCTATCACTGGAATGCAGAACTCCCACTGTTAAGGCCTGCCCCTCGGGGTGGCTCAAGCTCCTCCTGTGACTCCCTATTGCCAACTGCTTCAGTCCCAGTAATGCATGTTTCCCAAATTCAAAAGATACCCTCCTCTGCCTCCACTGACCAGGTCAACCCTCCCACTGAATCCCACCAGACCTTAAGACCCTCCTGCATGCAGGTCTGAGCCAGTGCAAACAGCTGGTGCCTAATAACTCTGCACTAACTGACACAGTATAGTGGTTCAGGAGCCCAAACTTGGGCTGAGCTACTCACCAGGTGGAGCATAGGAGAAGGCTGAGGGGTCGGGGGCATGCGGGGAGGCCTTGATCACCTCACGGGTGGGCAGGGGGAAGGGGAGCCCCGAGGTCCAGCAAGGGGGCTCCCCGGGCAGCTTCTGGGCTTCGGCCGCGAAGGCTGGGAAGAACGCAGGCTTCTCTGCTGAAGGCACCAGGCAGGGAGGTCAGGCCACATTTGGACACTGCTTAGGAGCCCTAGCTGACCCGCCCAAACCATGCCCTACCTACACTTACAGTGCTGGCTTTGGGCAGGGGTGGAGTTTGTGGCCAGCACTAGCAGGGGTCTGGAACCTGCGTTCCTCTTGGAAGCCTCACACATCACCCGCCTGGGTACCACTCTGCCTCTGTACCTCTGGGCTCAGCATGGGGGTGTCTCATGGCCCGAGGCCACAGGCAGCCCCTGAGGACAAGGACGGCACCCTCCAGCTCTGGCAACCCCACAGATACCACCAGCCTTCACCACTGCCTGATGTGTAAACGCACTTTTACTGGAGCATGGTTACATCTGTTTATTTACTGTCTACAGCAGAGTTGAGCAGTTGCAATGCAGACCGTCTGGCCCACAAAGCCTAAAATATTTACGACTTGGCTCTTTACAGGCTAAGTTTGCTGACCTGTGCTCTGGATAGTGCTGAGAGGTCAGGGTGGCCCGCCTGCTGCGTGTGTGCGTGTATTGTGGTCAGGTACATCCCCAGTGCCAGCTGCTATGCTGAGGGCCTCCCAGTCAGCTTGGGCAAAGACTGCTGCCAGACCCTTTACAGAGGGGAAACTGAGGTGCAGACACAAGGACTTGTCTAAGGTCACCCACAAATATCTGGCCACATCAGGATATGAACGCCACATGGCTGCAAATAACACAACAAGCAGATGCAGACTCTCCCAGGGCCTCCACAGGTAGATGTGCGTCTAAGTACATTAGCTCATGTACTCTCATGGTACCCATGAGGAACCAGCTATGATTATCTCCGTCTTATAGACGGTGAATTGGGGCTTTGGGAGGTGAAGTCACCTGGTCAAAGATCTCAGATAGCTTTGAACCCAGGCAGCTAGGCTGCAGACTGTGGCCTTAACCCTAACTGCCATGCCACACTGCCTGAGAGAAGAGGAGTAGTGACTGGCCCTAGGGATCTCGGGCCTGGAGATGCCCTACAGACACAGCCAGGGGCCCAGGGGCTCAGTTCTCTCCTGCTGGCTTCTCATGCTTGGTTAAAATCTGACCTAAGCTCTGATCCTCTCCCTAAGGACCGATCCTAGGAGCAGGTCACTGACTAAGAAGCCAGGCAGAGACACAATGGGAATGACAGAGCCCTCTGGTCCCTAGGACAGGAAAAGGAGGGAGGCGTTATCTCTTGGGCCACCTCTAGAGGAAGGAGGTTCTGAAGGCCATTCAGGGTGTGTCAGGAAGAGTGCTAAGATTGACTAGTGATGCCTGCTGTGGGCACAGCATCAGAAAGCAGAAGGCTGTGTGCTATGTAGCTTACAATTCTTTCCTAGGAGAGATGGAGTTTCCTCCGAATTTGTGCCCTGGCAAGGTGGATGGCACACATGAGGGGGTCACAGATGCAGAGAGTTAAGTCTCAACTGGCCCCCAGCAGAGACACCTCTGCAGATGCCCTGGGCCTGGCTCATCTGGCTGCCTAGACCTAAGTGCGCCTGGCTGCTCCCTCCAGCTTAGCTCTGGAAAGCTGGGGTGGAGGTGGGGGGAGCTCCATGCTGGAAGGGAAACTTGGGGCTGGGCCAGGCTGGGCCGGCAGCCGAGAGCCTGGAGAGACAACCTGTTCCTCCAGCTGGGCCCCATGGAGCCTGAGGGACCTGCTTGGCTGGGCTGCTGTGTGTGGGCGCCAGGGACAGGGGAGGCTTGCTTCCTGAGACCAGAGAGGCAGCGCTGGGTGTCAAGTCCATGTGTGTCCCCAGGGGAGCAGAGCTGCAAGCCAGACTGCTTGAGAGAGGCACACAGTGCCTGACGCCAGGTGCAATGGGCCCATGAGGAGTAAATCCAGGAAACAGCACAGGCCCCGGTCACATCAATGGGCCGAGTGCCAACCTCAGACACTGTTGGCTGGTGGCTTCTGCTCCCAGGACAGAGGCCTGCAACCTGGCTCGACAGGACTTGACTGGCCCTGTGTGGTTCCAGCCCTGGTCAGACCCAATGTCAACACTCAGCTCCTTCCTGGCCAATGCCCCAAACCTGCAATGTCCTTCCACAGCCATACTCAATGTCTCATATTCCATCCTAGACCAGGGAATGTCACCCTTATCATAGGTGTCCTGATCCCAGTGAGACATCCCTACCCTCATTATCACCAGGTCTTGCTACCTTTGCCTCAGAAACAAACTCCCAACATACCCCTTCCGCTCGCTTCCTCAGCCACCTGCACAGCCTGGGCAGCCTCTGTCGCCAGAAGCTGCCCTGTAACCTCCTGCTTCTGCTCCAGACCAACAATGGCCAGAAAGAGATCTTTCCAAGATAAAAATCAGATGACATCCCCTCATTCCCTAGCACTTAAAAATCATTGCAGTGGCTTTTGCCAGAGCCAAGACAAAATCCACCCTCCATTGTGGCCCACAAGGCCCTAACAGTCTGGTTTCCACTTCCCTTTCCACTCTCCCCAGCCATCCCCACCTCCTGGCTATGCCTCAAACACTCTAATTGTACTCCTGCCCCAGGGCCTTTGCACATGCTGTTCCCAGCGGCTGGCTTTTAGTCTTTTCCACAGGGGTTATCCCTGGACTCACATCATGGCAGCCCTGCCCCCCCCCCCCAAACTCCTGCAACCGGGGACAGTGGCTGCGGGGAAGTGGGCAGGGCAGGCAGCCAACAGGTGTCTGGGCTAGCTCAGTGTGGGGTAGACTCTTGGTGAGGGGGCGGCCCCAATGCCTGCAACATGGGGCAGCTGTTGCTTGCCAGGCTGACGTGGGAAAGGTGCCCCTTTGAGGACACAGACTCAGAATTTCTTGGGCTTGGGGGGAGTGTGACAGAGAAGATGCAGAGCACAGAACTACGCCCACCTGGCTCCTAACCTCATGCTTCATGAGGTGACAACAAAGTCTTCCACAGGGCAGCTGCTGCAACACTGCTGTTCCGGGACTCATACCTCTGGTCCTTGACCCAAAGACCCTGGCTCATTCACTTCACCTACCCCAAACTGCAGATGGCTCCAGACACACAAATGCCCCATCCTTGCTATGGGCCCCCACACCCCAGGCCCCTGCTGCCCACATGCACTTACCTTCCTTGTCGGTGGGGGGTGCAGGGCTTCTACTTTTGCCTCGAGGGCTATTGCTGGACTGCTGGGGGGTGTCACCCTCTGGCTGCAGGTGCTGAGGTGGCAGCGGGGCAGGGGGGGCTGGCTTAGGGGGGGCTGCGTCATCCCGGGGGGACTCGTGGACTTTGGTGACCTGCTGAGGGAAGCCAAGAGAAATAAGTGTCTATGTACAATGTCTAAAAGCGACAGAAGTTGGAGGGACCAGCTGGAAACCAAGGCTCAGAAAAACCAGTGATATGTTCAAGGTCCCAGGCAGGAGCCGGTGGGTAGGTGGGCGGAGAGCACACAGGGCTGCCTAAGCAGGTGGCTGTGCCTGGCCCAGCTTTGCCCAGTGAGGGGCAGGAGGCCAGAACCCACTGTTAAGCTTCTCTACCCTGGCTCTTGCCCTGCACTCTAAAGCGTGCGGGTCTTGGAGAATTAGGACTGAGAATGGCTCTATGCTGGCTTCAGTGAGCAGGCAATGCAGCCTGGCACACCCTGGGGATGCCCTGATTGACAGCCCAGCATGGTCACCTTGGGGTCTTTACCCTGAACCCACCTGCTCAGAGGGAGCACCCCAAAGAGGCTGGCCAGGAGAATTTTCACGAAGTCCTCCACAAGGGCCCCAAGATCAGATTTGTTGGGTCCCACCCTTCTCTAGCTGAGATACTGCTATAGACTGGGATGAAAGGACTTCCTACTCCCCATGGCCCAGTGTCTGGTCTAGGGACTCAGGGAGACCCCTAGGGGAATGGGGAGGAGCCTGGCTGCTAGAGGAGAGGCAGGATGGAGGGGGTCTGTAGCATAGCGCCCCACCCTCACCCAGGTCCCACCTCACAGCGCCTGCTCTCTCAGCCATCAGCTCATCTCCATGGGGACTTCTCTGGGCAATAGGAGTGGGAAGCCCAGGCTGCAGGTGTAGGCGCCACCCCCTGCCTGCCAGGCTGCTGCTGACTCAGTGAATATGAAGTCAAGGTCAGAGTGGGCTCTGCAGGGGGGCTGGGGTGCAGACACTCACAATGGGGGGAATGGCAGCCGCCCGCTGCTTCAGCTGCTTCAGGTCCAGTGGCTTCTGGGGTGAGGTGTTGGCTCTGGGGTCGCTGGCTGGGGTGAGGAGGCTGGGCCTCGGGGACAGCAGCCTGAGGGGAACAAGCGTCAGGCCAGCTGCAGGCACGGCTGGCTCTCCCGGGGGCCCGTCTCATGCCCTGGACGATGGTGCTGAGGCCCTGAGAGGGGAGGTGACCATCTCTCCTGAGGAACCAGACCAGGATTCGGAAGTGGGAAGCCCCTCCCTCCCTCTTCTGGTCCCCAAAGGCCCAGTGAGGGGCCAAGAGCCAGCTGGGCATGGCCCAAGGCCCAGGCCAGGATCAAACACCCCTCAAGACAGCCTCAGGCTAGGAAAATCCCAGACTCAGGATCTACACCACACGTGGCCCTCTAGGAGCTGCCAGGAAGACAAAGAATCAACGAGATTGAGGCATAGTGAGATTAAGAAATTTAGTGGGAGATTATTCATCACTCAAACCTGAGAGGCTTGGGTGCCAGGGTAGGGCCTCGGGCATGGAGCCAAGTCCACTCTGTTGTCTGGAGGCAGGAGCTGGGGTGTTGACCCTCAGCCAGAAGCCCTCCCACATATCAACTGCTTAGGGGGTGAAGGCAAATGGGCCTCAGGGTTGGCGTGGAGGGGCCGGAGCACACGCACCCTACAGCAAGAGCAAGTGCCAGCCCTTCCCTCTGCCGCTAGGAGGCAGAACCAGAGACCTACATGGGGCAGAACCTGCCCAGGGGTGTGGCTCTCACACTGATCAGTGGATGCCACTTCCTTCAGGAAGCCTCCCAAGATTCTTATAATCCCAGTACTGGGCACAGGACCTAGCAAAATCCCCTTCTGTCACAAGGTCTCTGAGGACAGCAATTGGGTCTGCCCCAGCCTGGGGGCCCGTCACCTCTCTAGTCCATGACTCAATCCTACAACCTGTGTCTGCTGAGCACAGAGCAGGACTGGCCCTGAGCCTGGGGCACATGGAGGAGGTACAGAATCCAGACTCTGCCCTAAGGTTCTAGGGCCGCTAACAGACTGCACAGCACAAAAGAGGACACCAGTTGTGGGCCTGGAACTCGGCCACGGGGCAGAAGACAGGCGCTGCAGACATGGCCCCTAATGTGTGCCGTGACCACAGGAGCTGATGCCACATGCAGACAGCAGGGCACAGCCACTGCCCTCAAGGTAAGCGCTGTGACAACCACACACCCAGCCAATGTGTGACGCCCAGCAACAAGGAAAACATGCATCTTTCCTGCCACGGGCACGTGACAAACCAGCCTTGCAGGTACCAGCCTCCTGCCCACATCTGCCACACGCTCAGTGGAGCGGGGAGAGAAGAAACAGGCTTGTGATGCCTGCTGTGGCTGCCTAGACAGCAAGGTCACCCTGATTTGCAAACAGTACCACAGAAGCCCCTTCCCTCCTAACCTTCCTACCTGTCCAGATCCCGCTCACTCTCAAGGAACCCCAAAGCCTCTCCTTCGGGCAGCCCTGCTTCACCAGCCACCCTCAGGCCAAGGCACCCCCACCCAGGCCCAAATAAAAAATTTATCACCTGTTCCAGCTGTTTTCTACCTGCCTGTTTGACGGCCACTACCCCACCCCTCCAGTCAGGTCACATTCATAAAGCTAAGTTTAAGAAAGGATTCTGCAGCCATTGCCAAACAGCCTGGTGGTTCCCCCAAAGGCTAAACATATGTTACCCTATGACCCTGCACCGCCACTTCTAGGCATCTATACTCAAGATGAACAAAACCATGGCCAAACGCCTGCACACAAATGTCCACAGTGGCACCGTTCACACTAGCCAGAAAGTGGAAATACCAAAGTGACCATGATGAACAGACTGACATGATATGGTCTAGCCTCACGGTGAATCTTATTCGGCCTGAAGAAGGAACGAGTGAACATGGAAGACGTGCTGGTGAGCCAGACACAAAAGGCGACAAATGCTGTGTAATTCCATTCACCAGAATGTCCAGAACAAGCAAATCTATAGAGACAAAGGTGGAAAAGTAGGTGCCAGGGACTGCGGGGAGGAAAACTGTTACATAGGAGAAATTAGAAATACTCTATCTGTGAGCCTTAACACAAGGGATTTCATAGATCCACTGTATTTTTTCAATGAACAGTAAAAACGTACATTTTATATATACATAAAAATAGAAAAACACTAAAACATACATGCTTAAACTTTTGCACATGTGTGAATCTGATTCTGTAGAGGTGTACAATACAAAGTTATACTACACATATATGAGACAAAGCATCAGTGTCTTATGCAGACTGTTGCCTGTGAGCCAGGAGCCTTCTATGCAGGGCCTGTGTCTCCCTCTCCTTCCTTGGTTTCCCTGTGTCTCCTCATCACTTGAAGGGGCTGTCACACTGCCAGGGCACCCACACAGAGGCCCCTCCTGAGGCAGGAGCACGGGGAACGGAGCAGTACTTGACAATGTTCTACAGCCTTTTGATCCCTCATGCAAGAAGGCCGTGCCTAGTACAAGAGCCTAGGTTTAAACTCTGGTGCAGAAGGAGGGCTCTAAGCCCCCAGAGAGGGTGACTGGCTGAGGCAGGAGGGGAGGGAGGACGGTGGGGGATGCTCAGGGGAACCACCTCCAGGAGCTCCCCTGCTGGTTTTGCCTCTTCCGTGCTTGCTTTTGGAGATAGTGACTTTTATCTTCCTTCTGGGTAAGGGCTGTCAGGGGTGCCAGGGCACTCCTCCCTGTCTACCTACGCTGGTCGCTGAAAGCCCAAGCTCTGGGTGACGGAGCAACTCAGCCAACTATGCCTCAGTTTCCTCATCTGTAACACAGGGAGGAAAGCACATGCGACCTCCGAGGCTGTCCTGTGGGCAAACAACGGAATGTTCGTGACCAATGCCTGGTGCTGGCCAGACCATCTTCTTATTCCTGTTTTTCTTCCCACTTTGGAAGCCTGGGGCTGGAGGAAGGGAATGGGGAGACAAGGGTCTGGGGACGTTTATCATGAGCATACTGGGCCTGTGATAGTGTGTTCCCAACTCCACAGAGCCGTGCCTCAGCTTCTCCCCGATCACCGGACTGGGACAGTCCTTGTTGCGCCCTAAGGCTTAGAGGGGTAAGGGCAGGCTGACTTATAAACAAAGCATCTTCTGTCGCCTGAGACCAGGCTCTGACCCCTGACTCCAACCCATAGGGCTCTGCCCACCCATGAGGTCCTCTACTGCCCTCTCTTCTCCCTATTATTCACTCCACGCCTTGCCATGGGCCTCTCTTCCGCCCACTGAACATAAACTCACGTAGCCACAGGGCCTTTGCACAGGCTGTTCTCTGCTGGGCTGTCACTCCCATCATCATCTTCCAATGTCATCTCTTCAGCAAGGCACCCCCCCTGCCAGACCACTCTCCCCAATTCACTTATTGAGTGAGCAACGCCTTCATATCCTCAAGCTCTCACTAGAATGCAAGTGCCCTGGACTTAGGGCCTTGTCTGTCCTGTTTCCAGCACCTAGAAACGTGCCTGGCACACACAGACGCCCAGCCATGTGTGCAATGAAAGAACAAAGAACAAACTGCTGTTAGGAGTCTTCCAAAGTTCTAGCTGGACAGTAGGGGAAGCCATACTCCATCCTTCTTGGAGTGACCTCTGGGGGGTGGGGGTGGGGCTCCCAAAGCAGATCCAAGGGAAGGTAGCAAAGTTTTTTACTACATGGCCACGTGGGCCCAGCACTGGGCTGATGTTTTATGGGTATTAACTCAGTTGTTCTTGCAATAAGCCATCTACGCTCATTTTATAAGTGAGAAAACTGATGCTAGGGGAAGGGAATCCCAAGGCCCAGTCCTGCCAAAAAGCACCGAGGTACCTTCTCTAGGAAACGAGACAGGGGAGGGCAGGCAGGCTCAGAGTTTTGCAATCAAAACCACTATCTCTGGGTGTCTGCCAAGAAAATTCCCAGGCAGATCTGCCCAGCAGAAAGTGCCGGAGAGCAAAAGTAGAATATGGCTTTCTCTCTCCCAGAGTTGTCCAGGCAGGGCCAGACGAGATTCATCTTGTGTCCATTCAGGAACACGGAGTTCACCCAGCTGGAGCTACTAGGAGGGTAGGAGGGTAGTAAGTGGATCACCAGAACATGGGGTCGCCTGGGGCCCACCTGTCCCTCCGGCCCTCCTCAGGAGGCCCAGGCTGCTGGGCGTACTCTGACGCATCTCACTTGTGTCCTCTGGTGCCTGCCCAGCCCTGCGCGGTCATGGCCGGCAGAGGGAGGGGTGGCGGGCTGCCAGCCAGGAAGAGGTCAGCAGACTGGCCCAAGTCCAGCCTCATTCGCTGAGAGGGCAAGGCAGGTCTCAAGGGCGGGGAACCAGCCCCAGTCACACAGGGCGTGACAAACCAGGTGTCCTGACTTCTAACTGAGGACTCCTGCTCCCCAGGGGCTGAAAGCCGGACTTGAGGCAGGAGGGTGGATGAACGCCAGGCCCAGCTGGGGAAAGGAAGGACACGTCCCTGGGTGGGGCTGTCAGGAGAGAGGGTGGGGGGCTCAAAGTAGTCTGTGGGGCATCAGGCCTGACCTGAGAGTCTGAGGGACTATTAGGAAGATTCAAGCCAACCCTCTTGGCTCTTTGGCTTACACAGGCCACGTGTACCCAAAACACAAGACTCCAGGAGGCCACTTATCAATGTGACTGCCCTGTGAGCTCAGTGCTCTTGCCGTAAGGGCAGAAACGCATTTCCATGACTCCGTCCCCATGGCTAGTAGGAGCGGGGTGGGGAGCTGTCTGCCCTGACCCCAGCGCAGAGACCCTGGCTGTCCGCCCTCCCTGGCAGACTGGCTGCGCCATGAGGACTGTTTTCCGAGCTACGCCTACTGGGCCAAAAGGTCAGAAACTCTGCACCCTCAAAACCTGCCAGCCAGGCCTCTGCTCATCAGTGGACCACCATTCACCCAGGTGAGGCTGTGTCCGCAATGGTCCCCAGGGACCCCCAAACACAGGAAGCAGGGGCACCTGGGGGTCACCTCCTTTTGTAGGATCCAACAAGACCCAAAGAGATTAAATGAATGAGTTTGTGGTAAGTGTCATAGAACTCCCCACTTTAACATGCCCCGAGGTGAATCTTGGGGCAAAGGAAAAAGACTCTGTACAAACCCAAAGGTCAGCTTTTCCTCCCTCACTCTGCCCGGAATTTTTCTAAGAGAAGAAAACAGACTGCACTGTTTTTAGTCAAAATAAAATGACCCACCCACCCGGCTCACTAGAAAACAATTCCTCCAGCTGTCCAGATATAAGTGGGGACCAAGTATCCAAGGGTCTGCCCCCGGCCACCCAGGATCAGCAGAGGATTAACATCCTGCTCTAACTCGGGTAGAAGGATGGCTCCGGTTCTGGACTAGAGGGCCTCAGGGTCCCACAGCACTGTGCTGAAAATGGTTGAAACACAGTGCATTCCCAGGGTCATGGGGAGCGGCACCCAGGCCAGGAGGAAAGACAGGTGACCCCAGGCACTGGGGAGAATCTCCTCCAGCCCCACACCTCCCCCTCCAGCTTCTCCAACATTGTCTACAGGACAAATACAGCCACCTCCTTAAGAGAGTGTACCTCTCTTAACCCACATGGCAGCCAGCCGGATGGTTTCAGAGGAGAAATCACACCCTGGCTCTCTTGGGCAGAAGCTCTCAAGGTTTCTCACTGCCAAAACCAAAATGTAGCCACTCCCGTGGACTGTGAGGCCCCCCACTCGCCCCACCCTCCCCCCTACATCATTCCAGACTCACTGTCACACTCCTGTCCCTGGGCCTTTGCACTTGCTGTACCCACCACACTGAGGGTAGAATTGTGTTGCCCAGAAAGACATGTTCAAATCCTGACCCAGTCCCTGTGAAACATAGCCTCACTGGGAACAGGGTGTTTGCTGATAAGATCAAGTCAAGATGAGGTCATACTGGGTTAGAGTGCCCCTAATCCAGTGACCGATGATGTCCTTATAAGAAAATTAGAATACGAAGACAGCAGAGGCAGAGGTTAGAGGGCATGCCTAAATGCAAGCACTGCCTGTAGCTGCCAGGAGCAGGAAGGGGTGAGCAAAGATCTGCCCAGTCCCAGAGGGAGTGTGACCCTGCCAACACCTTGCTCTCAGAACAAGGACAGCACACAACTGTTTCAAGCCACTAGGTCTGCGGTACCTTGTGACAGCAACCCAGCATGCTGCTGGGCACTTTCTCTGTAGCGCTTCCCACGGCTGCCGCCTTCGCCATCTAGTCTCAGCTCGGATGTCACCTCCCTCGGAGGACCACCTTACCTGGCCTGTGCCCTATCCGTGGACTCCATTCCATGCCCATCTCCCTAATTAGACTGGGGGGCTCTCTGAGGGCAGGCAGAGCCAGCCTGAGTGCTGCTGTCTCAGTAAACAGTCGGCACTCAATAAGGACTTGCAGAATGAATACATGCAAAAAAAAGCACCAGGGCAGGGCTGCTTGCTGCCCACTCACCTGTTCTTGTCCCCACCCTCTGGCTCATCCACCTCATCAGCGCTGCAGGTGGCACTCGAGTCGCTGTCCTGGGGGGCGCCTGAGCCCTTGGCTGTGGTGGCCCTGCTGCTGGTGGCCTCCTTCTCCACTTTGATTGCCCCCTCTGGTGCAGGCTCAGTGGTGCTGGCCTCAGCACCCTTGCCCTTGTCTGGGCCCGCCTCAGGCTCCTCCTTGCATTCACTCTTGGTGGGTTCCTCGGGCTCCGGTGCCCCGGGCTCCTCAACCTTCCCTGCCTCTGTCACTAGCTCTTCCGCCACAGGAGCCTTCTGCTCAATCCCTTCCTCTGCTGGGGGGGTTGCTGCAGCAGCCTCTTCCTCCTTTTCCTCCTTGGGGACCACTGGAGGGGGTGCAGAGGGTGACGTAGATGCCGGTGAGGGCGTGGGTGAGGTGGCAGGTTCAGGGCCCTGGGTGGGCTCAGCGGGGACCGGGGCATCCTCTGGCGGTGGGGTGGAGGGCTCTGGGGGTGGCCCATCAACACCCGGGGCAGGCAGGGGCTTGGGCCCATTCTGCCCTGTGTCCTTGGTGGCCTCCGTGCGGGGAGAGGGGATGCTCTCAGTGTCGGAGCTGTTGTTGATGGTGGCTGTGTGGGGAGAACAGAGAGGGGTAAGCAGTGCCCAGGGGAAGCAGGCACAGCCCCTTGGGTACAGCGGCTCCATGGCCTGACACCAAATAGCCCTGTGGCTTCTACGACTGGAGCATCTCAGAGCCCCACTGAGACAAAGCCACTGGCCAGGCGACTTCCTTGCTTTTACCCTTTACTGCTAGCTGCCTGCTTCCTGGGCAGCCCTAGTGGCCACAACCAGGTCAACTCCCAACCCTGGACCTCTTGGCAGCTGGTACCCCCAAGAGAGCCAGGCAGAGGATGGCCACAAAGGCCTTTGCCTTGGGGGTCTCCATGTTCCTGTCTCAGCTCCAAGTTTGGCTCTGCCCCTCACTGGCTGCACACTGTGGGACACTCAGGAAACCTCTTGGGCCTCGGTTTCTCCAGCTGCAGAATGGGGAGATCCATAGTTCCTACCTCACAGAGTGGCTAAGTCAGTGAGGGTGGCAGCACAGGGGGACTACCTGTGCCTGACTGCTGTTGTATCACCACCAGCAAGACAATGTACACGGGACCAGTGCCTATGCGGAGGCCCTGGGGACAGCCATGGGGACACAGCCACATCACTTTCCCACAGTAGGCCTGGGACGAGTGCTGAGTTGACCACATTCACCATAGGAGGTTAAGGGACTCAGCCCTAGGCCTTAAAACCCATTCCTGTCATTTCTTTGGGTTTCAATTGCCCCCATTTTCTATAACATGGGGACACTGGCAAACCCCTGACTCTACTACTAGGGAAACAAATGGTAAGAGACCCAGGTGCACACTGGTGAAAAATCAACCACACAGCCAAGAAGGGAACCTTGATCTGCAATTGCAAGCCCAGGACCAGCATGAGGAACAGACACCGCACTGGGAAGGGGGTACGGAGGCAGTGGCAGCAGACAGTGGTGCTCACAGGCAGAGGCATGCTCCCCTTGTAAAGGACAGGTGCCCTCCCCGGTCCGGCCCAGCCCGGCCCTACCCGTTCCCCCAGGGCCAGCCGGCCACATTCGTACCTGCGCCACTGCATTCCCCTCTGGGCACCTCATTCCCAGAGGCATGTAAAGCTGGAAGGAAGTTAGAGAAGAGTTAGAGGCAAGGTGGCAGCAGTAGCAGGGAGAGTAGCCAGCAGAGGGGCCTGGCAGGTGGCAGAGAGGACCCAGAACAGCTTCCACTGGCAGCTTGACCTGCCTGCATTTCCACTGGGGCTCCTTGTCCCAGGCTCTGGTCCTGTGCCGCCACAGGTGAGCAAAAGCAGGCCTGAGCAGGCAGGTCTGGGGCCAGCTAGTGACAAGGTCACTCGGCGAGAAGGTATCCTCACACCAGTCCTGGCTGCAGGCTCCCGGACTCCCATGGGGGTGGGGGTGGGGTGCTGACCTCAAGGGTGGGGCCGAGGTTGGAGGGAGAGGCCTGTATCTTTCAGCCACTTTCCCCAGACTCCCCAACCCTCCCCACCCCTCTTCTCCTTCTAGACACAATAGCAAGGACAGCAACACACGCTTTCTCTGCACACTGAGCTCCATGTTAAGCTCTTCACACATGGGGCTCACACGATCCTCAAGGGCCTCCAGGATCACAGTGGTGACTGTGATGTGCAGATAAGCACACAAAGCAAAGAGGATTGTCCGCCTGTCCAAGGCCATACCAGAGCGGGTAGGAGCACTGAACCCAGCAGCCCATGTCACTGGCCGCTGGGCTTCCTGCCCACACCTGGTAACTTTAGCAGTGTTGGCCACTCCCAGGCCACAGGACACAGGGAGGCCACACTGAGCACCCTGGGACAAGTGGGTCAACTCTGGAGTCTCAGTGTGTTCATCTATGAAATGGGGAGCTGGCGCCCCACTCTCACCATTACCAAGAGGCTGTGCTCGTCTATACCAGCGGGAGCCCCCAGAGGAGTTGTGAAGGCACAGGCCGCTGGGCCCTATCCCCCAAATGTTTCTGACTCAGTGGTCAGCACTTCTAGGAAATTGTTCCCCCCATGAATGCTGCTGCCACAATCGACTGGGTGTCCACACCCTGCAACCACTGCCCCAGGATGTGGGTGCTCTGCACAGCGCCTGGTGCATAGTAGGTGCTTTAAAAAAACCTACTAAAACAAAAATAAAAGACACCCGATGGCCTTTTCTCCTTTCTGCACACCCATGAAGTCATGGCGCAGAGGTTTCCAGAAGCAGGCTGCCCGAGTTTGAATTCTGGATACCAGATGGACCTTGGGCAACCCCTTCGTACCTCAGCCCCTCCTCTGTAAAATAGGGATAATCATTGCCTCCCATCCCATCCTGCTGTTACGGCAATCAGAGGAATTAGTTCAAAGCTTTTAGTTGTTAGCATGGCCGTTCCTATTACCAGAAACACTACTGGGGCAAATGAACTCCTCCTTCCCCCTGTACTGCTTTATTTCCAGCCTAGATGCAACAAGGCACTTTCAGCCTTGTCTCACGAAGGGGTTTGCAGCACTACTGGAGCTGGTTGGGTCTTCTGGGAGATTCTGTCGTGGATCCTCAGGCCCCAAGTCCTACCTCAGCTCCCCAGTGCTGGTCACAGGGATATGGGCGCACAGTGACTGCTGGCTGGGCCGGCGGATCCACGTGCCAGCCGTGGCACACCATGAGAACGATTCTCCTCTTCCTGGGACTCAGTTTCCTCATCCCTAAGATGGCTGTAACACTCTGGGCTCCCAGAGACTTAATCAGAGCCTTCTGAACGACTTGTTCTTAACCTGTTCAGGGACACCCTGGAAGATGGCCAGGGTCACAGAAGCCTAGCCCTGGCTAGACCAGGACCCTCTCTTCCCCAACCCAGCAGCAATGCCCCTCCCATCCTCACTGGAATATGGGCTATGTGAACCCACAGGTCTTGCGGAGCTCATTGCCATGCGATTCTGGGCAGTATCTGCTCCTGCCTTAATACTGAGCCAAAGTGTGGCTTCCTTTATTTTCCCACCAAGCCTGCATCCTGCTCACACGAACAGCTGGGAGGATATTTTGAGAGGAGATTGGGTTCCCTGGGTCTTGTCTTCTCTCTTCTTGGCTACGGACCCAGAACCCAAAATGGGATGACCAGAGAGACCTGCCGCTGTGGCCTCCCTTTGGACACTGGCCAGGCCTCTGGCCGACTTGGACTAGAGAGACCCAGAGCTAGCAGCTCCCTAACAGGGAGGCCAGACTCGGTACCCCACACCCACCTCTGGCTTGAGACAACAATAACCACAGGGCCCAATTATCCATTTTTAACCAGGAACTGGGACTCAGGCTGGTGGACACACTTGTGGCCAGCAGAGGTTGAATTTATCTGCAGGCCTGGCTTATGGACCCAGGAGGTGACTTACACCTTCTTTACCACCTTGACAGATGCCTGGGAGTCCAGATTCAGAAAAGGAAGCAGACAGAAATGATAGGAAGAATCCCCAGACAGGAGGCAGGAGGAAAGAACTTGAACTTGGAGGACTAGACTATGGCTGCTCTGGCCAGAGAAACGAAGGAGGACAGGCAAAGACATTTGGCCAAGCAAGGACTGGGGCATTTCATGTCGCAGGGGTACAGGGGTAGATCTAGGCCCCACTTCCTCTGGCAAGGAAATAAAGGTATGGGTCAGGGGTCCAAGGTGACTTAGTAACCAGGAGTGCAGGGTCTGGCCTTGGGCAGCCTGGGTTCAATTCCTGGGTCTCACATGTTACGAGCACGTGTGTTGGGGGAGGCTCTAACGTTAAGGTGATGACTGCATGTGGTCACAATCTTCCTTCTGGGGACAAGAAGGGGACCAGCCAGCACAATCTAGATGATCACTTTGTGCTCTGTCTTCAGCAGCACTCACCTGGTGGGGTTTTATCCAAGGCGGGTACAGACACACCCTGTGACACCTGGGCACCTGAGCTACCCCATCAACTGCCTCGAGCCTGAGTTCCCTCAGAGAGGAAAGGGGGACAAATAAGGGCTCCCTACCATTTATCATCCAGATTGGGAGACTTGGGAGTAAAAGGAAGCACTAAACATGTTTGTGTAATTTTTGAAGAAATTTATCAACTAACGAATTGGTTCTATTTATGCTGGTTAACTTACATAAAACAGATCTGGTCAAAAACTATTTTCCAAAGTAGATCCTTTCCTAAAATGTGGCACCAAATTGAGTGACAAGAGGCACCAGTAGGACAGTCTTGGCCAGACCATGGAACTATCCCCCAAATGTTTCTGACTCAGTGGTCAGCACTTCTAGGAAATTGTTCCCCCCATGAATGCTGGGGGGAACTCATGGGGCATCGAGAGCGGAGTGAGGCTCGGGGCTCCCAAGGAAGCCCATTATTATCGTTGTCATTGTCACCCTTTTGCTCATTGCTGGGGAGCTTCTGGAGCACCAGCCTCTCCTCTTTAAGAGAATCCAGGCCCCTTCTAAGGACCAGGCGTTTTGGGGCATGGAGGCCGCTGAAGTCATTCTCTGCCACACCCTGGGCTCGCTGGCCCTGCCCCACCCCCAGCCCTCACCTTCCACCTCCTCCGCCATCTCCTCCTCGTTTCCGCTCACGCCCGATGCCTCCATCTCCTCGTCCTCCACCACGGGTGGGAAAGCAGCCTCCTCACTGGCCGCAGCGGGTGCTTTCTTTTTCTTCCTCCGCGCGTTCCTCTCCTTCTCCTGGGGCACAAGGACAGTGGCGGGCAGATGAGGGCCTGGGCTGTCAGCCTGGGGACTCCCCGTGCCCGAGGACTTGCCACAGCTGCGAGGGGCAGTGATCCGGGCAGCAGCCAGACATGCCGGTGGTTATTTTTACTAGGTGCTTATTTCTTCCATCGTGTCCCAGATATGCCCTGGGCACGGTTTGGCCTCTCGGCTGCCCTGCCATCCTTCCTGAGCAGGTGAGAACCTGCTTCTGCCTGCAGGCACTTAGGGAAGGGAAGGCTCTAGCTCCTCTGACTCTGCTAGCCACAGCAGTGCCCACATTCCCTAAAGACACACGCCGCCTCCTTCCACATGTGCCTCCAAGAGCCCCGGGGGACAGGCCAGCGTGAGCAGCTCATTGTTCAACTCCACAAGTCTTTACAGGCACCTGTGCGTGCCAGGTACCACACCTGAGGCTGTGGACAGACAAGGTCTTGTCGCCTCAGTAACACACAGCAGAAGAGAAGACAGACTCAGCTGCTGACAAGGGAGGGCCAGGACAGCCCAGGGTGGGGGGCTCCTCTGGACAGAAACGGCTTCTGCAAGGAGGTGACATATGAGCCCAGACCTGAGAAGGAGAGGGAACTGGCCAGACCGGGTGCAGGGGGACCCAGCACAAATGCCCTGTAGGGGAAGAGGCCCTCACCATACAACTGTCATCTCCCCGTGCTCCACCCTGTTCCCTGGGACCCCGAGCTCAGGCACAGTCATCAGGTTGCTCATGGACAACTATCTCTGTACCTCACTGGGCTGGGTGTCTCTTCATTCCCCACACCGAGACTGGAAGAAGCTCCGAAAGCCTTTGTTGACTGATTTGCTAAGCAACTGTGAATGGGCAGCCTCAGTGGTCAGCAGAGAAAGAATGGGTGCATTTCCTGAGGGTCTTGAGGTGACTAGTGACTCCTGGGACTGGGGGCATGGATGGACCCTAAAAGAGTGCCTGCTGCACCTGGTGTGACAAGGGGGCTGCAGCCTGAGCCCTCCGGAGTCTCTGAGAAAGTGACAAGAGCCTATAACATACCTAGAAGTGACAGGAGCACGCAGCGAAGACCCTTGCATTGGGTTGGACAGTGCACACCCCCCCAAATTCATGGTCAACTTGAACTTCAGAATGTGACCTAATTTAGAAATGAGACCTTGCAGATGTATTTAGTTAAGATGAGGTCATACTGGACTGGGGTGGGCCCTAAATCTAATGTGACTGACATCCTCACACGAGGAGAGAAATACAAACACAGGGAGGACCATGCAACATCAGTGAGCCAAGGAAGCCAACAACCGGCAGAGGATGGAAGTGGCTCCGCTAGGACCTTATGGGCAAGGAGGGCCCCGCGGACACCTTGATTTCAGACTTTTGGACTTCAGAATTGTAAGAGAATCAGTTGTCATTGTTTTAAGCCCCCTTGTTTGTGGCACTTCAGCCCCCTGTGCACCAGTCCCCCAGGTTCTACAAAAAAGCCACCCTACATGAGGACATGCAAAGCCTGCTCTCTGGGGCAGACACCCTGTTACTTCTAGATCCAGGCTCTGCCCATTCATTGTGGCCAGGAGGAAAGAGGGGATGGGAACAGGCCCCGCGGAGAGGAAAAGGGGTCTCATGCTCCAAAACTGTGCTGTCCCCAGGCCCACCACAGCCCAAAGCTAGGATCACTTCCTGTCCTGCCTTCTTCCTGAGCAAACAGGGGTCCTCTGAGCACAACCCCTCGGAATGCCAAGAGGAAAAGGGAAACGTCTGCTTGCCCATGAGTCATGGTTTCCGTCACCAACGCTCAGCCAGAGAGGGCCACAGCCCCACCACTGCTGCGTGTCCACAGGGCCTGGTGTAGGGATGCCCCGCATGTATCCTGGGCCTGGCCCCAGTCCTTCCTGAAACCCTGAGCACTTCCCAGGAGGGCCCCCAGCTCGAGCCTGTGGGTCCTGCGGCATGGCTGAGGCTCCCCTGCTTCCCTAATCTATTTTTAGTGGCCAGAGGCTCAGGCAAGGCTCTGGGCCGGGTTGGGCCTCCCAGGAAGCAGGGGTCTCTTGCCGGCCTGGCTGTGAAGCACGGCCTCCTAGAGATGTGAGGTCTCTCTGGGAGGGTCTTCAAAACCTGGCAGCAGTGGAGGGTGGGTTGGGAGAGGATGGTAGCAACCCCCACCCCGCAGCTGGGTCTGAGAGGCTGAGAGACTTGGTGAATATCCCTAGAATCATAGCAAATCCTTCCCCACATGGCCCAGCCCCACAGGATCAGAAGGTGTGAAAGGAACAGGAGTCAGTGATACCAATGTCCATCATCAATCATAACAACGTGTATTAAGCACCTGCTATACTGGAGGCATTTCCCGGTATCAGTTCATTGGGCCTGCATAGCTGCTTTGCGCATCAGGGCATGGCATTCTCTGCTTCAAATTCTCCAGGGGTTCCCCAATACCTGGAGTAACATCCCAAGTCCTCCCCTATCCATACAGCCCTACATGAGCTAGAACTAGACCCCTCCCATTGCTCTCCACAGTCACACCCCCAGTCATAGTCCTACCAACACACTGCCCTCCCCACTTAGAAAGCCTTGGCCATTCCTCTGCCTGGACGCCCTGCCCTTCCCCTGAGTAAATTACTTCCTCACCTCCTTCAGGACTATGCTCAGCTGTTACTTCCTCAGAGAGGTCTTCCCTGACTACCCAAAATTAGCAACCCCTCACCACCATCAACCACTTCCTACTATATTTCTCATCTTCGCATCTTCAGACCACAATCTGAGAGTCTCTGTGTTAATATGTCTGTGGCACTAGACCTTGTTCCTCAAGAGCTGAGATCTGTTTGTCCTCGGCTGTGCTCCCATCACACCTGGAGCGGTGCCTGACACAGAACAGGCACTCAGTATCTACTTCTTTAGCTGAATGAACCTGATAGACAAGGACACCAGCTCAGAGAAGCAAAAACACTTGTTCAAGACTACACAGTTCATGATTTGAGCCCAGATTTGAATGCAGGTCAGAGTCAACATTTCCTTGCCTGGATCATCTCTCCGCTGGCCTGTGCAGTCTCCGATGGAACAGACAAGGAGATTGAGGCAGGGCCAGGCCAGGGCTAAGACAGATAGAGCCTGAGAAATATGGAAGCTGAGCCTCAGGGGCCTAGATCCACAGATGGGAGAAAAGGGTAACCTTTGGCCATAAGGAGAGGGAGGGAAAAACTTCGGAGAAGACACTGATGCCAAGTGTTACATAACTCTGCGATGCACTCTGCCTGCCCGCCTGATTCTGCTTCCTGCTGACGTCACCTGTGGCCACACTCAGGCCAGGGCTGGTGCAAGGCAGGAAGGGACACCCGCTGACCCTCAGTCGCTGTTCTTCCCATTCCTTCCTTCACTGGCCAAGGGTGACATGTCTTCCTGTGCCCCAGACGGGGCTGAGCCAGCCGGCATCAGTGGCTGTCACTGCTTCGGGATTCACAGAGAGCTGCCCTCTTCCCTGGAACTAGAGGGTGCAGGGGAGGGATGGAGGCAGAGGTCACCAGGTTCAGTGACACTCCATGAGGCCTGCTTGCACACCAGTGACGGGGAGCTCACCCCTGCAATAAGGCAGCCACTGTCAAGACAGGTGGCCCTGGGCTGAAGCTGGGCTACCGTGATGGGTTCTGCATCTGCCCACCGGGCTTTTTCTGCAGCCCTCAATATAAGTCTGCTCCTTTCCAGTGAGCTGGGAGCAAAAATCAACCCCATATTCCAAATTTCCCATTGTCATTCAGGATCCAGCCTGGTCTCAGGGTTTCCCTCCTGCACAGGCTGCCAGTGACAACAGCTCAGTAACCGGAATCTTCAGAGTAGAGGGACAGGAAGGCTATCTTCCTTGATCAGCTTTGGCTCTGTTTCATGCAGAACAAAATCACTTTTACTGACACCAGGATAACTACCTCCAGTCCAGCCCTGAGTAGGTTGCCTCCCAGTCAAGAACTTTCAATGGCTCCCCACAGTCCACTAAAGAAATGCCCTGTTCTTCAGCCCAGCGGGAAAACCCTCCGGACATCTGCCACTGCTCTCCAGGTGCAGGCTCTCAACACAGGTTTGCTGAGTGAACACTGAAGAGAGCGTGTCACACTTCCCCAGTGCTGACTTTGTGGCAAGCACCGTACTTTTCCAAAAAGAAACCCAGGTGCTCCTCACAAAAATCCTATCAGTGGGTCCTATTCTTATCCCATTTTATAGAAAAGGAAACGGAGACTTAGAGAGCTGAAGTCATGTACCTCTGAGCACCAGTCACTAAGTAGCAAAGCTGGGGTACAAACTCGCCAGCCCCCAGAGCCCTGCTATGCACCATCCTTCTTGGCTGCCTCCCTGAATAAATGAATGAATGAATCATGATGAGCATGCTACCACCAGCAACGTCACAGCTCTGATTAGCCAACTACTTTCAACGTGCTGTGCCCCATTCTAAGAGCTTTACCACTCAGATCATTCCCTCAATAGCTCTTTGAGGTGGGTTCCATTATTGTCCCCATTCCACAGGTGGGGAAACTGAGGCAGAGAGGACCCATCACTTGCCCAAGGCCACACAGCTAGTAAGTGGCACAGCCTACATGCACACCTGCTGTCCTGGGCCCACTCCATAGCATGCTTGCAGGTGCTCCTGCTCATGCTTTTCATGAGGGGGCCACACGCAACACCAAGAAGAAAAGGGCTGGCTTCAAAACAAAACAATAACAATGGCAGTAGTAGTAGTAACCAGGGTAGCTGACCCTTCCTGACCTCCCCTCTGGCAGGCAACAAGCCCCTTATAGGTAATATTGTTCCCCTACTTTACAGTTGAGGAAATTGAGTTAGGGCAGGCTGAAGCCACTACCAAAGTCACCCAAATACCAAATCAACAAGCTGGGATATGGCCCACCCTTGCCCTGAGCCAACTGTGCTATTTACCTTGCTGGAGTCCCTGATCCTCCAAACCATGCTCTCACTTTTGGGGTTCCTGGGGGCACAGTGGTTTCCCTGCTAAATCAGGTTGTGGGGCCAGCAGGCTGCAAGAGGAGACATTTGTCACCCTGCAGCAAGCTTCCTGCGAATATGGGGTGGGAGCCCTGGGATGAGCCTGGGAGGAGCTGGCAGCAGGTAGGGGGAAAAGGGGGGTTATGAGGGAGGGGTTGGTGGAAGGGGACAGGAAGACCCTTTTGTGCCTTGGCAGGTGTCCAGGGGCCAACCTCTTGACTCAATTATCTTGCATTGACTATGTCAGAGTCCTTATCTGGGTGGCAGGGACATTGGCTCATAGCATCCCTCTGCCAGGTCTCCCCAGGCCCACACTGAGCTTTTCTCCCCATGCAAACTAGAAGGCCCACACAATACAGAAAATGAGCGGGTACTGCTTGAAACCTTGGGGCTCTGGGGACAAAACCTAGGGTCCCATCTGTGGGATTGTGGTAGCCACTGGCAGCCAGTCACACCCACAATTGAGTAAGAACTCAGTCTGAAAGGCAGGAGGGTGCTTGAAAATTCTGCAAGGTGCTCAGGGAACAGGCAGGGGGGTGAAGCCACCCTGGTCTGCTGTACTATGACATTGCAGCCTACTCTTCTCTGGCTCCTGGCAGATTGCATGGAGGAGCAATGTGGCATTGCCTGTTCAGAACACACTGCAAATACTTTAAACCCAGCCACAGGGCAGCCGATGGAGGGTCTGGACAGGGTCCTGGGGGAGGGAGCCACCATGAGGGAACATGGGGCCTGCTCATTAAGAGCGTGGGTGCCGAGGCACAGAGCTATGGGTTCAAAGCCCAGTTCACTTGCTTCCAAACACAGCTAAGCCTCAGTTTCCCCAACTCCAAAATGGGGATGATGTTCAGCAAATATGTCCAAAGAAAAGAGGGAGGAAGAAAGGAGACATGGAGGGGAATGACGGAAAGGAGAGGGGGAACGAGGGGGGAAGGCAGCAGAGCCCGTCCCCCAAGGTCCTGGATTCCCAGAAACAGCTGTGGAGGAAGCAGAGCTCCTGGGAGACCACTCACATGCTCAGCGAGGCAAGCCCGCGCCTTCTGTGCTCCTGGAGCAGGGAAAGATCTCGGCCTCTCCCGGGCCTGCCTTGAGCCCTCCAGGAGGCCACGGCTGAGCCACCCGCTCAGCCCTAAGACCACAAGTTCCACGGGTAGGAGCTGTGTGCTCAGAGCTCATCTGTCCCCCAGGGCTTCATTCCAAGGCTCGAGGCCAAGGATTCCTGGCTGAGTCAGTGCCCATCTCCCCCCTTCTCCCACACCCCAAGGGGCACTGAGGGCCCCGGGGGTGTCTGGGCCCAATGCTGGGAGGCCACACGGTGGAAGGCAGAGCTAGCAAGAGGCTTGGGGGAGCTCTACCCAACCCTGATACCAGGAGGAGTGCTCTCAGCAGCACGGCTGCCTCCAGCCGTGTCGGGGAGGCTACTGGACGTGATCCCAAGAGGCTGACTCCCAGTGAAGCAGCGGGTATGACACTCCTGTGGGCCTGGGCCTGCTCCCCACAGGCAGCAGGGGATGGGAAACTCACCATCTTCAGCTTGTGCTGCTGCAGGATCTCATCGAGGTTCTGCCTCTTCTTGTAGTTGAAGTAGAAGTTCTTACACTGGGACACCGTCTTGGAGCCCACCATCCGGGCAATGGCCGACCAGTTCCGGCCGTGTTCCAGGAGGCCTGCAGGGGGAGAGGACGGAAGGTGAGGGGTGGTGGGGCCAGGCAGGCAGAAAACAGACGTGATGCTCAGCCTGGGTCTCACAGCCTAAGGGCAATCCCAAAGGAGACAGCAGTGATGGGCCACATGTCAGGGTGGGGGTCCACCAGACGGGTCTGCTTTCTTGGTCACTTGGCTCCAGCTTGGGGTGCAAAGGAAAGGCCGGGGCTCAAGGAACAAAGAGTGACAGGTCAGGCCCCACCCAAGCCACTGGTAAGAAGAGGGGATGAAGGGACTTGTGCTGGAATCCAGGATGCAGACCCTGCTCAGGCCCCCACCACAATGCTCTGGGCAGGAGAGCCCAGGCTGCCGTGACCTAGCCCTGACACTCACTCACAGCTGCACAGGCCTCGGGAGATGGGATGTTTTCTGGCCACACCAGGCCAGGGAAAAAGAAAGTGGAAAGCAGGAGCTAGGAGGGTCGAGGTCGAGGTGGGGGTGAGCTGGGCGTAGGAGCCTCTTGCTCAGGTTTACTGGGACACTGTTAGGGCCCCAACCTCCATGGGTACCTAATAGCACATGCTGGAATCAGGGCCCACCTGGCGTGGTTAGGTGGCTGAAAGTGGACATGAACCCAGATCTCTTGCTCCCACTGCCAAGAGATTCTCATCTCCTGAAATATGGAGAGACCCTCCAGCAATTAGCAGCCCCTACCCCAACCCACCTGGGCCAGAAAAAGTTCCCTCCACTCTTAGTAGCTCAGGCCAAGGCTGCAGGGGCCCCAGGTTCCAGTTTCAATGCCACAAACACCAGGCTCAGCAGTAACACAGCCCCTGCTGCACCTCAAGGCAGAGCCTGGCCCATCTGCCCAGTGACCCCCAGTGCACATGGGCACAGGTGGCCATCCCTATATTCATGCCCTGTGTCTCCCCAGCATGACTTAGTGTGGCCTCGGCCAGGCTGAGTAGGTAGCACCAGTACACATTTCCTTAGTTGGGGGAGAGGTGGAGGCTCTCCTGACCTCAAGGGGCTAGGTTGGTGATGGCCTTCTTCCAACTTTAGTCCCCATGGCTAAATCACACTGCTGGGTGCCCAGCAGTCTCCGAGCCCAAGCTGCACTTAAAACGACTTTAATGAAAGATTTCCCATGATGAAATTTTAAACCCATTTTCCTTGAATCGAAATCAAGCTGCAAGTAAAACTACAACTAAAATTTGCAGAGGTGGGGGAGCCCAAGAGGCAACAGTCTGTGTCGGCCTTTTCTGTCATTCATTCATCCATTCATCCATCCACTCAGTCATTCAAACACGTGCCCGCTGCTCGCCTGCGACATATGACGCTCTAATGAAAAAGAAATTACAGCAGCAAAAACATCAACAAGCCAAGCCCGTCTGTTGTATGCCCAAGTGACACGCGGAGTTTTCAAAACCCTTCAAAGACTTGGTTCCGTCTTCTCCTTGCTGTCAGGGCTGTGACTGTTTTCCTATCCCTGGGATGGGGGTAAAGTGAAGCTCAATAGCACACACCAACTCGTTCGCACTTAGGGAACAGGCCAAGGGGACACAGTGGGCATGGAGTGCCAGCCTTCTTGCCCTGCTGGCCCTCTGAACCCCATCGACATAGTGGTGGTGGGGGGGTGCTGACTGACAGGCCACCTGCTTGCCTGTGGCAGCCACAGCAACCATGTGGCCCCACGGCTGGCTCCCCAGGGTTCCTCAAGGACAGACACAGAAGGGGAGGGCTGGGGCTTGGGATCAAGTGTAACCAGCCCCCTGACCTTTCCCTCCACCCGCGCCAGCAGCAGCTGCCACTTCCAGAACCTGGCGGATAGGGACGTGCGTTTATTTATATTTCCCTAGCCCGGGCCAAGAGCGCCCAGGCACACACACTGGGGCAGAGGATCACAAACCCAAAACGGGGTGGGAGAGGGCGGGTCTCCCCACCGGGGCTGCTGTGGGTGGGGTGGGGCCCCAGAGGCTGGGCTGGCCTGGCCTGGGAAGGGTGACATTTCCAAACTCAGTCAATAAAAAAAGGAGATGGCTGGGAGCGAGGTTGGGGGCCTTGATTAACTCCATCCACGGGAGCAGTGGAGCTGATGAGGTGGGGGGCGGGGGTCACCCAGCCCTTCCTGAAAACGTGGCTCACAACGGAGCGCTGGACAGCGCTGTGCAGGAGCCCTGGCCGGAGTGGGCCGTGCAGGCTCTATCATGCCTTCTGTTCTCTGACCTCAGTTTCCTTAACTGCTGCGTGAAGGGCCACGGGGTCCTTGGGGATGGGGGCTGACAGTGCCAGGCACATGGAGAGGTACATTATACCCCACCGAGTATGGAGCCCACCCAGATAGACCCGGTGGAAAGCCCCATTCACCTGAAGAGCTGTCCTCTGAGTACCCTGTAGCTGAGACCCTGAGCCCCCCCCCCCCCAACAACCTCAGGTCCTGCCACTCCTTCCAGGACAGCCTAAGCCTCACAGCCAAAGTGACAGAAAAAAAGGGGTTGGGGGGAGGGGGTATTTACATCCACAGGGTCCAGAACTGACAAGTCGCAATCTTCTAACAGCCGCGTCGCGGTCCCTGTCACTAGCACCCGCCACACTCCCCATCCCCTCCTGGGGCTACTCACTCACATCCTCTCATCCGCGTTTCTCCCTCAGCCAAGTTTTCTGGAAACATAGGGTAGAGAGGATGCTCCGGGGAGTGGAGCTAGGAGAGCTGGGCTGGGAGGCCGGCGGCGGCCGTGGTGGCTCTGCGAGGCTCCTGGCTGGCGGCTGCTGGCGGCGGCGCTGCCTCACATCCTTCTCCGTCCAAAGGAGGGGAGGGAGGGAGGGAGGGAGGAGGGAGAAGGGAGGGCGGGCGGGCGGGCGGAGGCTGGCTCGAGAAGGGCGGGGAAGCAGCTCCGCACACCGCCCGCCCGCCGGCCTGCCTGTGGCGGCCCAGGGCTCCTCCAGCGCCACTGCTGCCTCCGCTGCCGCCCCCAGCTGCCTCAGGCAGGCGTGTGAGGTGCCCTTCCCCAAGGTAGGGGATGGGCAGTGGGAAGTTGTCAGTTGTGCATGAGGGGCACCCCTGTGCCTGGCATCACTGGTGCACAGTGTCCACGGCTCCCTCAGCCCCGGTGTGGACACTCCGCAAGCAAGCGGTGCCAGGCAGGACACCCCCCGCCCAGATCCCGAGGCTGAGTGAAATCAAAGACACAGGCACCACAGGGTAGCAGTGTCCCCAGCAGCCTGGCTGCACCCCCAGGCTCAGACCTGATCTTCCTGCTGCCTGACCCAGCAAGACGCGTCAGGACTGAATGTGACCTCCAGACGGAGGCTCGCAGGAGCAGGCGGGCGGGGGAGCGTGGCAGAGGCCCAGGTTCAGAAGGGGCGGGCCAACTTGGCACTGGCTCCCCTCCCTCTCTCCCCATCCGTGGCGGTGGCGGCGTCAGCAGCGGTAAGAACAGATGAGGGTTCCAGAAAAACAGAGCTTCTCCACCCCCGGCAGACAGGGAGCAAACAGCTTCTTCCGCTGTCATCTCCCTGTGCCAGTTCCACCTGTGGTCTGCCCCCCACCCGGCCTGATGCTGCCAAGGGCAGCTGGGCCCTCCATGGAGGACTGTGGGTGGGCAGGGCTGGCTTCACATTAGGGAGGAAGCTAGGATTTGAAGAGCCTCTTCCCTAATAAGACCTCCCATCATTTAGGGGTGGGGGGAAGGGCTTGAGGTCCCCAAAGGGCCCTCTGCTGCCTGAGGGTCTTGGGACAACAACAGCACCTCTTTCCTCCCTCTCCGAGACACCCCCAACAGCCCTATTAGCCTGCTCTCCACGAACACCTGCGGAAATGCCCAGGTGGCTCTCAGGAGGTTGAAAGTTAACTGAGCTGAACTTTGGAGCCCAGATTGAGGTCACGACTGATTTCCTTGACACTGGGATCATTAACCTGCTTTTCCCTTTAAGCCCTCAGACTTTCTATCTTGCCCAGGAAAACCCAGGAAGCAAAAGGTGTCCTGGAGCTCCATGCCAGGGAGGGCAACCAGTCTCAACCACAGCAGGGATCTGAGTCTTTCCGCCTGAGTCCACAATCCGTTCTCCACAGGGGAGGTCTGAGTGAGCTTTTAAGGATGCCAATCGGATCAAGTCACTCCTCTGTTTAAAATCTTCCAGTGACCACCCGGATAACATCCAAAGGGCTCAGCTGGCCCAGGAGGCCCTGGGGAGCCAGCACCACCCACCTCCCCAGCCCCTCCTCATTCCTAGCAGCCACTTTACTGTGAGCCCCCGAGTAAGCCCCAGGGCATTTGCACCATTCCTGCCACCTCCCAGCTTTGTCACAGATGAACCTTGTCTCCCTTCTAGTCTTAGGGTAAGTGACACCTCCTCAGAGAAGCCGTCCTTGACCACCTCCCCTTCGAATAGAGACTGGAGGGCCCTCTTGACACCCAGGAGCAGGTCTTCCACATGCTCTGTACTTGGGCGAGACTGAGATGGCAGATTCTGCCAACACGTCCTGCGGTCAGGATTCCCTGACCCCACTTCTAATTTCTAAGGAAGGCGTTTCATTCTGAAGAGTTAGAAAGCAGGAACTAGGAAGTGAAATTGACCAAGACAGGAAGTCAAGCCAGGAGGTCTGAGTCAGGGTCTGGAGCAGAGAACCAGGAGAAGGGGCTAGGGAGCTGGAGGCTGCAGGGGTGAGTGCTGCTGTCTGCTCTGGACACTCAGCCTCCTTGGCTTATGCACATCTGCCCCAGTTCTTCCAGCTGCTCTCTTGTGGTCATGCAGACCTGCACCAGCAGCCAGCACCCTTGCGGGCACCACCTCACCGCCCATCTGTGTCTGGGGATGCCACAGCTCTTCTCTCTGAAAACCAGCGTCCCACCCTGGAAAGATACTCACCCTCCCCACTCTACATAGCCACATTCCAGCCCTGAGGTTTCCAGGTGGTGGGATGCACATCCCCCACCACCCATCTCCTACCCGCAGTTTTCCCAGAGAAACTCAAGATTTCTGCCCAAAACAACTATCGAAGGGGGGGGGTGGTTAAAATCCAGCTTTTAGGCCTAAGTCCTGCCACTTCCTCAGTTTGGAAGGTAGTTTCCACAGGGACAAAGCCCCCAGGCTGGCCACCTCGCAAGCACCTGCTACGTGCTGCAGTCAGGGCTGTCCAAATTCTCCCATCCTTGGGTCCCCTAAGGAAGTGGGCCGGGGAATGGCACACCTGAACTTTTACCTCCCTCCTTTTTCTTCCCATCTACTTTGTTTACTACAAGCCCTCGTCCCTGCTTGAGCATCAGCTCTGGTGATTGTACCTGTAAATCAGAGCTATGACATGTAGCAGCTATGTCTTCATACTCATTAAGATGAAATAGATGAAAGTCACCTGCAAACAACCCAGCACGGCCTCAACTCCCACTCTGGGAACATGCCATGTGACGCCCTTCGATGCCATGTCTTCCCACACAGCAGAGGTAAGTAGGAAGCCACCTGACCGAGGGGTCGGACAGTCCTCCCCTTGGCCACCACAGAGTCCTGCATGGGCACAGGTTCCCCATTTAGGCCTTGGCTTTCTCATACACAAATCACAAGCCATGTGGATGCTTGCATGTGTGTGCACACATACTGGGGAACACCGGCCACATGATCATTACTGCCAGATGATGATCAACTGGCAGGTGTCAACTGCCAGGGGTCTCTTAACCTGAGACAGATCCGATATGGATGCCAATTTGTGGAGTTTCCCCCAGGAATGAAGGTGGGCTGGAAGATGCCTTTCCTTATCTTCAAGGGCGCTGACATGGGAGACAGAATGGTCTCCTAGGCCCTGCCCTGTGTCTGGCTGTATCCCTGGTTCATGCAGAAACCCAGACTAACAAACTGTTTCCCAAATGTCTGGTTGGAAGGCCAATAAGCCGTCAACACATGTCCTCCCTCTGTAGTGGTCTCTCTCCAACCCATGAGTGGCAATTGTCCCTGAGAATGTTAGCCCTTGGTGCTGCCCCTGCCTCCACCCTGACACCTGCACCCGTCCCACCAGCCTCCAAGCTTGTGTGCTGACCACTGGACCACACCAGCTCACTGCTACCTTCAGCATACACACAGGATACTCCTCTTCTGGGGTACCGACAGCAGGCACAATGCCAGACTTTGATGACGGGTGATTGTCAGGAAGTTCTGATCCTCCAGGCTCCCAGGCTGGGGGATCACACCTCCCCTCCCTGTATCCTAGACTCTTCATCCGTAAAAGCCAATTAAGCCAGCTCTGAGCATGGTGCCCACAGTCCCTCCCCCACTCCCCTTGAATATTGAGGCCACCAGGCAGAGCAGGCCTGGCTCACTAAGGGGCCACCAGGGCCTGACCCCTGCAATCCCCTTCCCCTCAGAGGTGTGGGTTACTCACCTCTGTCTTCTCACCTCCCCAGGCAGGCCCTTGGAGGCCAGGGAGGGACTGGCACCTGGAGATGGGCCAGGGCCTTCCACTCTGCCTCCCCAGATTCTCTGCCTGCTAGAGAAGGGGGCTGGAGGCCCAGAGAAGCTGCGGCCATGCTAACCTTTCCCAGGGAAATTGGGTCCCTCACCCCAGCCCAGCCTGCCCTGCCCTGCCCTTCTCTCTTGGTATGGCAGTGGGCCCAGAGCAGGCGTACAGCTTCCCTGGGCTGCCCCCTGCATGTGCCGTCTCTAATCTGCAGAAGCCCAGGGCAGGTAGCCATGACCTCATGCACACAAACAGGGAAGGCAGGAATCTGCCTACCTGGGATCTTGTGGCCATCGTGTCCCCAGCCCCTCCTCCACCCCAGCCGGCCTAGTTCTTAGAGCAAGGTCCCTCTACTCTCCGCCTCTCTCCCCAACCCCAACCTCAGGTTTCAATAGTTCTCATGGGACCGCACTGCCCTGTGACAGGGCCTTTGCACATTCTGTTTCTGCTGCTGAGATGCCTTTCATCCTTCATTAGCTGGCCAGTAACAGGTTGCTGGACTAACTCATTCACTCCTCACACCAGCCCCATTCCTACATAGCAATAACAGCACCTGGGTTCAAATCCCAGCTCTACCGCTTCATAGCTGTGTGACCTTGAGCAGCTCACTAAACCTCTCTGGGCCTTGGTTTCCTCACTTGAAAGACTCACAGAGACTTGGCACTTCTGAGCACTTACTGCATACCAAGAACTGTACATATTTAGCTTGTTCTATCCTAAGGTGCCCTGGGAGGTGATATCCCAGACTCATTTTAGGGAATGAGGGAAAATGAGGGAGAAATAATGATGGGCTAGGCCCAGGTCATAGGGCTGAGGAGCTGGCTGTGGCCACAGATGGGGACAGAGAACTCAGCGCTTCTGTTTACTCAGTGGGTGTGCAGGGTTGAACAGTGTACAGGCAGTTTCTAAGTTACAAACATCTGACTTACATACAATTCCCAACTTATGACAGAAACTATTTCAGTAAGTCCCTGAGTTACAAACATCCAACTGACATGCAAATTGTACTTATGAACAGAAGATATTACAGATGATAGGTAAATGCAACTGTTGCAACTTACATACAAATACAACTTAAGGGGGCAGCACCTGTGGCTCAGTGGGTAGGGCACCGGCCCATATTCCAAGGGTGGCAGGTTCAAGCCCGGCCCCCAGCCAACTAAAACAGCAGTGGCAACTGCAACAAAAAAATAGCCAAGCGTTGTGGTGGGCGCCTGTGGTCCCAGCTGCTTGGGAGGTTGAGGCAAGAGAATTGCTTAAGCCCAAGAGTTGGAGACTGCTATGAGGTGTGACACCACGACACTCTACCAAGGGCAACAGAGTAAGACTCTGTCTCAAAAAAAAAAAAATTTTTCAATTTAAGAACAAACCTACAGAACCTATCTTGTTCGCAACCCAGGATTACCTGTACCCCCAAAGTCTCATGTACACCAGAACCTGTGAGTAGAATCTGACTTTTAAAAAGGTCTTTGCATGTGACCTTCGGTGAGGTCCTACTAGATCAGAGGTTCTCAACCTATGGGTCGCGACCCACAGGAACTGTATTAAAGGGTCGCAGCATTAGGAAAGTTGAGAACCACTGTACTAGATTGAGGTGAGTCCTTACGAGAGGGAAGTCTGGACAGGGACACACAAGGCAATGGCCACGTGTGAATGGAAGCAAAGGGTTGCCAGCAGCCACTGGAGGCTGGAAGAGGCGAGAAAGAAGTCTCCCCTTGAGCCCCTGGAGGGAGCACAGCCCCACTGATACCTTGAATTTGGACTTCTGGCCTTCAGAACAGGGAGGGAATAAATTGCTGTTGGTTTTGTTTGTTTGTTTTTTTAGAGACAGAGTCTCACTTTGTTGCCCTTGGTAGAGTGCCATGGCTTCATGGCTCACAGCAACCTCCAGGTCCTGGGCTTAGGCGATTCTGTTGTCTCAGCCTCCCAAGTAACTGGGAGTATAGGCGCCCGCCACAACGCCCGGCTATTTTTTTGTTGCAGTTCGGCCAGGGCCGGGTTTGAACCCGCCACCCCTTGGTAAATTGCTGTTGTTTTAAGCCACCAGTTTGTGGTCCCTTATTATGACAGCCAAGGAAAATTTATATAGGGGGTACTTCTTTAATTCCCACTGCACAGATAAAGAAACTGAGGCATAGAGATTGGCAGGCTTAACTGAGGTTACAGAACTAAAACATCTAGAACAAGTGTTTTCCAACCTTTTTTTATCACACGGTACACTTGAACCGATATATGGTTAAACTTTTGTGACACATAAAAAGTAGAAAAGGCCGGGCGCTGTGGCTCACGCCTGTAATCCCAGCACTTGGGAGGCTGAGGCGGGTGGACTGCCTGAGCTCGTGGGTTTGAGAGCAGCCTGAGCAAGAGCAGGACTCCCATCTCTAAAAATAGCCAGGCGTTTTGGCAGGTAGCTATAGTCCCAGCTTACTTGGGAGGCTGAGGCAAAAGGATCACTTGAACCCAAGAGTTTGAGGTTGCTGTGAGCTATGACCTCATGGCAATCTACCCAGGGTGACCAAGTGAGGCTGTCGCAAAAGAAAAAAAAAAAAAGAGAGAGAGTTAAAAAGAAAAACAATATACTTACTGTGCTTTGAACTCCTTTCGAAAATAATTTCATTAATGATCCTTAAAAATTTTCATGGCACACCTAAGATCCTTTCACAGCACACTAGTTGAAAAATCACTGATCTAG
This sequence comes from Arctocebus calabarensis, assembly GCA_963573935.1. Classification (NCBI taxonomy): domain Eukaryota; kingdom Metazoa; phylum Chordata; class Mammalia; order Primates; family Lorisidae; genus Arctocebus; species Arctocebus calabarensis. The sequence goes on from CAUYON010198818.1 coordinate 47,357, forward strand.
AGGTAAGACCTGGTTTCCCTATTGGGGGTGGGGGGAGGTGCTTCTGCTCATCTGTCAAGGCCAGGCTGCTAGAGTCTTCCCAGATGTTTCAGGCTGGCTCAGTGGTCTGAATGCCCAGGGGGACACCTGGTTGCTTACTTACCTGCCCAAGCTCCCTGATCACCCCTTGCCTCACTCAAGGGTTGGCCTAATGTCACTGAAATGATGGGTGGAAGTCACCTACCTCACTCAGGCATAGGCAGTTCTTAGCTCTTCTTCCTAACTCCAGGTTTCTGAGAGCTGAGCAGGGAGCTCTGGAACATTCCTAGCTTCCCCACCCCCACCTACCAACACCTGCCTTACCGCCCTCAGCCCCTGCTGCCCCTGCTGCCCCTGCCTGGAACACACAGCCATTAGCATCCACCCTGAGCGGTAATTGTCCAGAATGCTGTAATTCATGGCAGATGAGTGCTCCCAGCATTATTACAAATGTCACTGAGCAGGGCCTCAGCAGCACGGCCCCCAGGGGACTTTCTGCTGCCATCTTTGTGGGCAGGACCTAGAATGAGCTCACTGCAGTTGCTGAGGACCCAACCTTGAGACGGTGGGGCACACTCCCATCTCTACCGGTGAGTCATCCCCCCAATCACCCAACCTCCGGATCTGCCCTTCTAGAAGGGAACTGAGAGGGCAGCCAATGACTCCTAGTTCCCAGGCAACACGGAGGGTGCTAGGGATGGAGCTGTGGTGACAACACGAGACACACAAGAGGGGACTGAGGAGCCATGGAACATCCAAGCTGAGTCCTCCAATAGGTAAGTCCCTGGGGCTGTTCCTGGCTGACAGAACCCAGGTGTGATTCAAAGACCTGTGCTTTGACATGAAAGTCTGAAATAGCCACACACAGAAACAACCTGCATATCCATCATCAGACACATGCACACGACAGAGTATTATTCAGCCATATACAGCTATGTGGATAAACCTCAGGCACTTCATGGTAAGTGAGAGAAGCCAGACACAAAGGCCACAAACTGTAGGATTCCATTCACATGAAACTTCCAGGACAGGCAAACCCACAGAGACATAAAGTGCATTAGTGGTCACCAGCCGCTGGTGCTGGCTGGCGGGGTCGGGTGGGGGGCAGGGAACAATGCTAATGGGTGTGGGCGGGATTTCCGTCTGGGCTGATAAAAGCCTGGAACCAGATAGTGGGGAGGGTTGCACAACACCGTGGATGTACTTGATGCCACTTAACTCTTCCCTTAAATTTTACATATATTATATCAAAATTTAATAAAAGCGTGTGGAGTGGAGTAAATCACACAATTTCAATAAAGCCTCTTTCAAAGTCATCAGTGACATCTACACGAGAAACCACAAAGTGGGCATGAAAGACAGAGAAACAGCACAACAGCAGGGCCTCCTTTTGCGCTGATGGCATCCCTAAGCCTTGCGAGGGTTCCTTGGACGCACTGGAGACATACTTCCTACCTGCTGGAGGACACGAGTGGCTAAATGATGGCAGGGTCCCTCCCGGTCCTTGCTCCAGGCCCACCCTAGCCAAGGGGCTTTGGAGAAGAGAGGTTGTGTGGGAGAGGCACAGGGCCCAGGCAGGAGCCCTGAGGACAAGTGGCAGGGTCCCAGGATGAGGGGGGATGGGTATAGAAGGCCTTCTCAGGTCTGCAGCTGTTCCTGGGCAGTCTCTGAAACCCAGCACCCAATGCACAGGACCCAATGCTTCAGAGACCCCTGCAGCCAGGTGGAGTGTGGGACAGGGCCTAGACAGTACTGTGGTCTGGGCTGTTCTCAGACACCTACCCTCATGTGCCTGGGCCTTCACTATAAAGACTGTTTGCTCCCTTTGGGAGATATCACCTCAAGCTTTTTTTTTTTTTTTTTTGAGACAGTCTCAAACTGTCGCCTCAAACTCTTGGGTTTAAGCGATTCTCTTGCCTCAGCCTCCCAAGTAGCTGGGACTACAGGCGCCCGCCACAACACCTGGCTATTTTTTGGTTATAGTTGTCATTGGCAAGCCCGGGCTGGATTCGAACCTGCCAGCTTCAGTGTGTGTGACTGGCGCCCTAGCTGCTGAGCTATGGACGATGAGTTAGCTCAAGCTTTCTGTACAAAGAAACTATGCATCAGAGATAGGACCTGGGCTCTGGCAGGGCCACACAGACAGAGAACCAGGAAGCCCAGGCTTGCTCCCCACCCTGTGCGGCAGCTCCAGGATGTGGGGCTTCTGCAGCTCAGGGTTCCTAGGCCATAAACAGGGGCAGGGCAGGGACAGGCCCTTCTCTTGGGGACAAAAGAGATGAGAAGGGGCACCCATAGAAGCTGGTGCACAACTCTGGGTCCAACTGCCCCTGTGCAGGGCCCAGTCAAAGGAACAGAACAATTCACAACAATTCGGCCCCTCAACATCTGTATACCTGATTCCTCAGAACCAACCTGATGCCCTCCCACTTTATAGATGAGCAAACCAAGGCCTGGGGATATAGGTCACTGAGCTGGGAGTGAAGGGCATGCTACCCAGGCTCTGGTGAGCATGCCTGTGACTTCCAGGGGAATGGTGGGGTCGGTCACATGCAACACACCATCATGGCATGCAGCCTGCACCACCCAAGTCACAACTGAGAGGTGCTAGACCCCAGCTGCCCCCCTGCTGCATGCTAGTAATGGCTTCTACAACAGCATCCATGCCCATAGACTCCCTGCAAAGCCAAAGTTCCATCGCAGGACCTGTCACATGGGACATTCCCACAATGAACACAGACAGTACAGACATGCCCAGCCAGTCTGGACCCCGTCATCTGGATCAAGATGCTTGAACCTAAGACCGATTTCCAGAGCCCCCAGCATGCCCAAGCCTGGGATGGGGGCCTTCAGGGCTTTGCACAAGGACTGGGTGCCTTGTAGGTTTCACTAACCCCATGACCCCACTGAAGTGGCTTCCAGCAAGCTCTAACTGCCCCAAAGCACCCAGGTAGGCTGCCACCACTCTGTCCATGGGGCTAAAAGGTGCTGGCTACAGGAGTCACGCAGAGGTCACTGACGGACCACATGCACAGCATGAGGTGCGTGCTCCTGAGCTGTGCCCCCACGTCACACAGGTTGAGCCTGACAGTACAGCCGCACAGATCCACCTTCTGGAAGGTATAAAACCTGAGGCTCCCGGGACAAGTGACCAATCCAAGAACCTTAGAATCAGAGCCCACTCCTGAAGACTTCACTCCAGTCCTTAGGGTCAATGTCCTCCCCTCCACATGAGCTGCAGGTACCCAGGATGCAGACAAGGGCACCTAAGCTGCCCAGTGTCCCTCACCTTTCTTGGCTGTTTCCATTTCTTCTTCTGTCCAGCGAGAGCTCTCGTTCATCTCCATTGAGGCTGCAAAGGAAGACACAAGGCTACTGGAGGCAGCGGCGAGGGGAGGCACCTTGTCTGCACAGAAGACTCCTCTCCCCTCGGAGCTGCAGAAGTGGATGGGGCCTCGAGGGCATCACTCTAGGCGCTGAGCCATGGGGGGGAGGCCAGGGGGCAACATCTGACTCTCAAGCTCTGTGCTGGGCACTGTGCTGAGCAGATCCACACGTGTCACTTGGGGCCAATCTCTATGTGACCCACAGAGATGCAGGATCTAAAGTCACCCCATTCTACAGACAGGGAAACTGAGGTTCAAAGGTGATAGCTGCCTCTGTGAGCACTTGCCTGGGAAGGGGGACCACCCCAGGGAAATGGTGACAGTTTGGGGGGACAGGAGCTGCAGGTCACATGGAGCCCCCTCTTTGCTGTAGGGCTGCCCTGTGCACTGAGGATGTTCACGATTGTTTCTAGATATTGCCAAATGCCTCTGGGAGGTAAAACGGCCCTGGTAGAAAACTCCTGCTCTGGAGGGGTTTTCATCATGTCCCCCTACTCATCCTGTTATTCAGAAGGGACACATCCCAGCCTTGGGGTCAAGTGCAGGAAGATTCCAGCAGGAGGGGGAAGGGAGAGGGTCCCACCCCCAACAGGAAGCCCTCAGACCCCTGTTCCCAGGGTCTGGGCCTCTCCAGCTCCTCCTCCCTTTCTTTAGGGTTGTGCTTTTCACCTGGAAGCCCACCCTCGGGTCTGGAGGACTGTCCCCAGAAGATAGGTACCAACATGCTTTTGCAGAAAGTGCTTCCGCCCTACCCTTTTGTCCTGGGCCTCCAGGTACGCCACCACCAAGGAGCAGCAGTGAATACCTATGGGAGCTACACAGGGTTTGTGGCTAGTAGGGCTAGGTCAGAATTGCAACTAACTCTGTGGCTTTAGGGAGGCAACATCCCTTCTCTAAACTTCAATCGGCCCATTTATGAAATGGGTCCAAATTATCTCTCCTTAAAAGAGAGGGCAGGTGCCTGGCGCAAACCCCAGTGAAGAGGGGACATCTGTGAGAGAGAAAGCATCATCAGTGCCAACTCCACCCCAGGAATGAACCCTGGCTGGGTTCCCACAGAGGTTGGAGGGCCTCCCTGCCAATAGCTAAAATAGGTACAGAGACGACAGACACACATAGCTGCCCCCTGTGGCTAAACTTGGGAACTGCTATTCAATTCCTCTCTTTTCTCCCCCTTTCTTGGGAGGGAAGCATTAACCTGAGGGTGAATGCCCTTTTGAGCAGAAGGGGAAACTGAGGCCCACCGAGGTGAAGGCACAAACCCAGATGCCCCCCAGGGCCAGAGTAGGGGACAGTTAGAACCCACATCACCCTTCAAAGAAAAGGCGGAGGCCACTCTGCTACCAACAGCTGCTACATCCAGGAAACACTGAGGCTTCTGATTTAAAAACTGACAAAACAGGGTGGCGCCTGTGGCTCAAAGAGTAGGGCGCCAGCCTCATACACCAGAGGCAGTGGGTTCAAACCCGACCCCAGCCAACAACTGCCCCCCAAAATCCTGACAAAACACCCAGAGCTGGTGATCTGGATTTTTACATGACATCTCTCAGCTCTGAAAACACAGTGGCTGAAGCCACTGAGCTCTTCCCACAGCACAGATACTGTTCCAGGCTCTTCTCACATGGAAAGTTACTAAAATCCTTCCCCTTCATGGTCAAAGGTAGTCACCGATTTCTCCTACTGTGCAGATGAGGACACAGAGGCACAGTGATATTGGGGAACTCGCGGAGGGGGGGGGGAATCACACAGCACACTCAGGTGCCACTAATTAACCCAAATCTCACAAAATACCCACACAAGCAAAGCCTGCTGCAGCTCCCCGCCCTCCTCCTCATGCCCCCCACCTGCTCACCTAGCTCGGCGCTCTGCTGTGGGGTGACAGCCTCCTCACTGTTGGCCTCGTTGGCCATGGAGCGGGTGATGCGGCCTTTGCGCCGGCCCTGGCTGTTGGCGGTTTTGCGGCCTTTGGAAGCCACTGCTTCCTTCTCGTCGTTGTCTTCCCCTGAGGTGTCGTCCGTCTTTTCCCTGAAGGCCACAGAGAGCAGACAGGATGGACCTGAGCTACTGGACAGATCTCTTCTCCAGCTTATTCTGTTCCACTCTGGCTGCCGCTGTCATGTACTGACCACAGGTGAGCCTGAGGTGAGGCTGGCTGGTGGCAAGGGTCCTCCCTTCCGGGGAACCAGAAGCACAGCTGGCAGTTACCTGCACGTCCTTTCATTTACCCAAGGGAGATGAGCTGCACTATCCCCACTTCATTCACCTAGTCAGGTAGCACAGCAGTTTTACCCCCGAATGGGAGGTGCAGGTGTGGAGCTCAACTGCAAGGCCACTTTATTCATAGCCGGAGGGGGATGGGCCAACGACTGACTGCAAGACCATTTTACACACCAAACAGAGAGATCGCCCACTACCTGTCTGCAATGACTATCTGAGGAACTGAACGTGGGCATGGGCCGGTAGCAACCTACAAGGCCATTTTAACTGCAAAAGAGGAGAGTGGCTCTGCATAAAGTGCAATACTTCTGCTTTCCGCAATACTTTTGCTTTCAGTATTAGCTGGGCCACTGTGCCCTGAGGAATGCACGGGAGGAAGCCCTCCTGCTGGGCTTTGCAGGCTAGCAGAGGTGGGGGGTGGAGCTGGGGGCTTTCTCAGAGAGCTTGCTGCAGGCTGCTGGGATTTATCACCTCCGCCCTCCCATTCATCTTCCTGAAAGGCCCCGGCTGGAAGCGTCTGGGAGACAGCGTAACGAAGCCAGATGTTCTCTGAAGCCACATTCCTGAGCCCATTACTGGTACCTGGCGCTAAGTCGTGCCACCCCCTCCCTCCAGCTGGCTGTGCTCCCTCAGCCCCAGGAGGCACTGGAGGCTGTCACACCCTGAGGCGAGGCCAAGCCTTGATCTGCAAGAACTCACGCTGACATCCATAATTCTAAAGGTGAGCGCTGCCGGCACACCTAGTCCTTCTAGAAGCTGCTCTGATCCCCCCACCCCCCTGGCGCCTCAGGAGACTCAGCAGGGAGGGGGAGGCTAAAAGTTCCAAAGTCATTGCCTGGATTTATTAGCTTGAGAGTGGAGCTCCAAAGAGCTATCTGCTTCTACCATCTCCAGAGGGTTTGAGAAAGAAAGGGCAGGTGGGGGAGGAAGGAGGAGACGGAAGCTTCCGGGAGGGGCTGTCAGGGACAGACAGTTGATCCTGGCCCTAACCACCCCTGTGCTGGTCCCCCATGGCTGAGTGTGCTCTGAGTTGCAGGGCTGCGGGCCTTACTTGATTAGCTCTTCCTTGTCGTTCTCCACCTCCGGCTTCTCCTCCTCCTTCTCTGCCTCCTTCTCCTTCTCATCTTTCTCCTCCTGGCTGCTCCGGGGCATCTGCTGCTGCTGCTGCTGCTGTTGCTGCTGCTGTCAGGCCCCAGGGGAGGGCAGGGAGGAGAGGAAAGAAGAACTTGGTGAGGCAGGTGGATCTAGGCACCTGGGCTCAGCAGGAACTGGGGGAGAGGACATGGGGAAACTGTAGACACCTGGAGGCCAAGGACAGCTGGTATGACTGGGTCCTGCGCCCGGGGGCTGGGGAGCCGGGGTCAACGAGTGCTGATGTCAGATGCCCTGGGTTCGATTTCTGCCTCTCACATTTGGTGGTGTATGACCTTGGATGAGGGTCCTAACATCTCTGTCCTGATTTCTTCACTTTGAAAAAAGAGGGGTATCCATTGTGTTTATGCTAGAGCCAGGGGCTAGGACGCTGCACTTAGGATGGCACCTGGCAGGAGTACTTAAGAGGGGTAGAAGCCACCAGAGCCAGAGTGAGGTGCCCAGCTGAGCCTCAGGACTGGACACATCCCAGTCCTGCCTTTCAGACCACCTCTCTAAGCCTCAGTCTCCAAGTCAATAAAATAGAGAGGTGGGAGATGCCCCCAATTCCCAGGAGCCCCAGGCCTGCCTACTTGTGGCTGTAGCACAGCCAAAAGCCCCTTGGTGGGAGGAGCACCAGCCTATGCTCTAGGGCAGGTCAGAGAGTCTCAGGGGCGCCTCCTCACTCAGCCTTGTCACTCTAGGCCCCCGGGGCCGCACCTTAGGAGACAGAGGAAGTGTGAGCAGCCAATTCCTCCCAGCACCACCTCCCAACTTCCTTTCTGTCCTGCCTGATTTCTTTTAAGGCACACACTGATTTTCTTGGCCACCCCAAGGTCCTCCCTGCAGACAGCTGCCAAACCAGACCATCTTTCCATCCTACTGAGCCAAGTGAAATAAAAATAACCCCCAAACCCTTTTTATGTGTACCAGGGCACAGTCGCACCAATTTCCAAACCAGGGAGATAGAACTCCAAGCAGATGGAAAAGGAAGGGGCCAGGGCGAAAGAGGGGGAGAGCCCCCTTTCTCCCTGCTAGGACCAGACGCCTACCCACCACACAGCGCCCCCTTGGCCCTTCTCTGCGCCTGGCCCCACCTCATGGGCAACCTGCAGACTGCAAGGACACAGAGGGAAGGTCTAACCACTGCACTGAGGGTGGCTGTGGGCTCATGGCTGCTGTCTTTACTCCAGAACCTCCTGCTGGGACCTGCTCTCTCCTCTGCTTGAATCTCATCCCCTAGTGTTCTGTAAGAGGACAGGGCAAGGGGGCAGAGCTGATGCTGGATTCTCAACAGGCAGTCCAGCATCCTCAGACCAATGACTAGCTCGTAAACACTCAGGCTCTTCCTTTACAAAACCTAGTGGCAGGGGCACCTCTCCTGCCCTGACAGGTGATGCCTCTTTTGAACTGGCTCAGCAGGTAGGAACTGGGGCAGAGGGGTTTTCAGGTTGTCCCTTCTCCACTTCTGCCTTGGGGGGCAGGGGGAGCGGTAGTGATAGGACAATGGTAATGCCACGGGGGGGGGGGGCTGGGGGAGGGTGTTTGCACACCCAGACGCTCTCTCCACTGTTCAGACTTCCCTGGCTTTAGGATATCCAGGATCCAACACCCAGGGAAAGGGTCTGGGGCTTTGCAATCACAGGGAGCTTGGCATCCCCACTTGGGCTGCAGTCCCCCTCCCCATGAGAGCAGCAGCCACGTGGGCCACCCTCCTGGGGCACCCATTGACAGGCTGCTGGATCTAGTCCAGTGGGGGCTCCGTGAACCCCTGGGGCCTCACCTGTGGAGCAAAGTGTAACCAGCAAGCCAACGCAGCCAGTGGGTGCAGCTCCCCACACGCAAAGCCAGGGACAGTGGCCAAGCTGCGCTCAGGGCCCTCCCCACCACATGGGCCCTCTGAATCCTCAGAGAAGCCCCACCAAGGAAGGATGTGGCATAGGGGAGAACATCCTCACAGAGACGAGGCTGTGTTTCCCAAGTGGTTACTTGACATTCTGCTGTACATTTTATGTTGGCAGGTCCCCAGCCCCTTGGAAGTCCCGAGGATGATGATGAAGATGAAAGCAACACCAGTAACGTAACCCGCAGGGATGTCCATGGGGACCGTCCTATCTCCGGCACCATGCCCAGGGCTTTGTAAACACTATACTATTGAATGCCCTGAATTAGCCCATGATAGACAGGCAGTGACCAGCTCCCATTCTGCAGGCTTATATCCAGGAAAGGGACACCCTGGGGTGCGAGGGGTGTGGTCCTGCTATCCCCAAAGCTCATGCCACCCTCTGGCTGGGACCTGGGGTTCAGGTGCTAGATAGGCTGAAAGGAGCCCTGCCCCTTTCTGCCTATCCGAGCTGTCCCCAACTCAATACTCCCCAAGCCCCTAGGTCTGCCCACAACCCCCTGACCCCTGCACGGGGGACATGAGCCCCAGGACACTCACCATGGTGCTGGCTCACAGTATTATATATGAGCCTTTTGCTGTGTGCCCCAATGGCCTCCTCTACAGAAGAAAAACTGAGGCACAGTGGTGACACTAGTACGTAGCAGGGCCAGCATTCACAGTTGGGATCTGAGTTCTGCCCTTACCTAGACCCTACATCCATCCATCTCCCAGCCCTTGGCTCTCCAGCACCCCAGGTCACAGTCCACCAAGCCTGTGCCATCTCATGGCAAGGTCAGCAGTCTCCATCAGCCCTAGAACCCAGTCACGACTTCTGCCTTCTTCCTACCAGAAGAGCAACCCCAGCACCAGGCACTGCCCCCTCGCTGCCTCTCTGACACCAAGGGCAGGGGCAGGGCTCCCCCGTATGTTCCAGGCACACTTTCCGAGGCCACCCTGGAACCATGGATAGGTTCTGTACTTCCTGTGACCTAAACACCATCCTCCCATGGGAGAGGCTTCCCTGCAGCCTGTGCTGGGCAACCCAAGTGAAGGAGGATGGAAGGGAAAATTAGCCGGATAGCCCTGGCTGGAGGAAGAGACCGCATCAGCCCTGATGAGGAACATCTGCCTGGCCTTGAGTGGGTCATACAGGAGGCTGGTGGGCTGATTTAGGGCTGCTCCTGCTCCTATTCAGCCCTGGGAGATTTACATGGGTGAGGGGCAACTCACAACTCCTTAGGAAGTACTGAGTGGACCTGGGCAGCCGGCTCCCCCTCCTAAAGCCTCTATGTTTTAGGACAGCAAACCCAGTGACTGTCAGCTTAACACAGGACTGGCACTGACCGGGCCGCGCTGCTGGCTGTCATGACCATGCATGGAGCTGCAGAACCACCTGCTGGGATTACAACTGACAGCCACGGTTCTGAGGAGCACGGCTGCACAGATCACCAGGGGAGCTCTGCAAAGACAACACCCGGGTCACACCCCAACCCCACATAAATGACATCAGAATCTCCAAGCTGAGAGTATTTTACGTTCCAGGCTATCCCGATATAAGGGCCAGATAATAACACTCTAGGCTTGGCTGGCCATGTGGTCCCTGTTGCAACTACTCAACTCCACCATTGCACTGTGTATGTGCACCAGTACATAAACACGTGGGTATTTATAAAAGCAGGTGGAGAGCAGGATTTTTTCTGTGGGTCCTTAATTTTTGCACCCTACTCTAGACTAACACTACCCAAACCTGAAGGTGCACACAAATCCCCTGGGGATCTTGGTAAAATGCAGGTCCCTATTCAGTAGTTTGGGATAGGGTCCAGAACTCTGCATTGCCAACTGGCTCCCAGAGGAAACAGCTGCTACCCGTTCTCAGGCTACACTGAGCAGCGAGGCCTTTGGAGGCCCTTGTTTCCCCAAGCCCACACAGGACCCTCACCACTGGTGGTAGATAATGCCCGAGGGAGACTTTCCCTGCACTGGAGGAGCCTCCATCTCAAACAATTCCACAGCTCATGGCAGAGGTGCACCCCCACTGCCACATCAGTCAGGCCAACCACGGGCTTGGTGCCCAGCACTAGGTCGGGAACGACCCCTCAAAACATAGCACAATTCTGTGAAAAATCTAACCAGATCTATGGTTAGCCATCGGCTAGGATCCCCTAGCTCTGGAACCCCGTGTGCTGGACAAGCACCCTAGAGCTCTGAGTGTGTGCTATGGCTCCAGACCAAGGCTGGATATTAAGATAGTGCAGAAAACTATCTTAATAAAAACAAGGGCTTACTGAGCACAACAAACATGTGACGAGGCCATCTTCTCTTCATTTCATACCCATTAGTCACTAGAATCCTCCCAGCAACACAGATATCATCCCTGTTTTACAGATGAGACTGCAAAGACACAGAGAGGGTAAGTAACTCACCCAAGGTCACACAGCATTTCCTAGCAAGATTCTACAGCCAGGAGCTCTGCCTCCTACTTGGGGCCCAGGGATCATAGGCTTCTCCCTATGCTCATATAAGCCAAACTGCGTCACTCATTTGTTCCTTCCTTCCACAAACATGCTCTGAGCCGCCAAGGGGGATTGCAGGCCACAGACATATGCAGTACCAAACTGTACAGAGCTTGTGCTTAAATTGACAAAGACAGGGATTATGGCAGGACGGAGACTCCAATGATGAGAAAACTTTCAAACACATTGTGGCTATGGCAGCGAGTCATCCTAACCCGTGGGGACGAGGGAAGAGGCAGAACAGGAGGCCTTCGAGTTGAGCCTGCAAAGGTACATGGCCTCGAAGGATAAGAGAAGGTATTTCAGGGGAGGAAACCTCCATGGGCAAAGGCAGGGCGATGTGAAAATGCCCGCTGAGCTTACCAAGTCGCACCTTGGGACATGGCACCCTGGGAGGCTGGCCAAGTTTAGCACCTGTCCCAGAAACACAGGCAGCCTCCTGATGGCAGTGCGGGCCTCTGGGGGAGGCAGAAAGTGGCATGCTCTACCTCATGTTGGAGGGCAATTTGGCAGCAGGCTGAGGGAGGGATGAAGGCAGATTCCTCCAGAGAGAAGGTAGAGCCTGCCACCCACCCAGGTAGGAACTGATGAGATTGAATTCAAGAACTTTCCCAGCCCAGCAAGACCAACACAAGTTCATTCATTCACTCAACACATACTACGTACCTGGTACCTAGTTAGTGAGTCCTGAGAGGGGCCTACCCTTCAGACACCATCCACCTCTCGGGGGGGGGGGGGGGGGGGGGGGGAAGGGCAGACAGGAGTGTGTTTTTTTTTTTATAATTGGGGGGAGGGGTAATATTTTTAAGCGCGCGGAAAC
>CAUYON010198821.1:0-12348 GCA_963573935.1 Arctocebus calabarensis
TCACCCTGGATAGAGTGCTGTGGCATCACAGCTCACAGCAACCTCCAATTCCTGGGCTCAAGCGAGTCTCTTGCCTCCGCCTCCCAAGTAGCTGGGACTACAGGCACCCGCCACAATGCCTGGCCATTTTTTGGTTGCAGCAGTCATTATTGTTTGGCGGGCCCGGGCTGGACTCGAACCCACCAGCTCAGGTGTACATGACTGGCGCCTTAGCCCGTTGAGCCACAGGCGCCGAGCCAATGTGCTGGTTTCATATACAATCTGAAACATTTTCATCAAACTATTTAACATAGCCTTCATGGCATTTTCTTAGTTATTGTATGAAGATGTTTGTATTCTGTATTTAGTAAGTTTCCCCTGTACCCTTCTAAGATGCACCATAGGTGTGGCCCCACCAATTACCCTCCCTCCACCCATCTACCCCCGCCCCACCCCACCCGTTCCCCATTCCCCAAATTCTTATGCTATAATTGGGTTATAGCCATCATGTGAAAGCTATAAATTAGCTTCATAGTAGGCCATGGCTATGTTTAAAGGCTATCTGTGTGGCTTGGCGCCTGTGGCTCAAGTGGCTAGGGCAACAGTCACATACACCTGAGCTGGTGGGTTCGAATCTAGCCCGGGCCCACCAATGACAGCTGAAACCAAGAAATGGCCCGGCGTTGTGGTGGGCAACAGCTTGAGGGTCTGTCTCAAAAAAAAAAAAAAAGAAAGAAAGGCTATCTGTGACTGTGTCAATGCTGTTGTTTTCTTATTTCTTTGTGGCTTTGAATATAGTCTAGATAAGACAAGGAATGAGAAGGATCATTGCTTCCATCCACTGGTCTCTTAGAATTTATTCGTTTATGTTACATGTATTTATTTATTTGTAAAATTTACTTCCTTTTCTATTGAAATACCAAACAGAAGCACACATTGGGTATGCTGAACGTTCCATGACAAGCCTAGAGATGGACAGTTTTACATATGCAGATACTCATGTGACTTCCACCCAGAACAAGAGGCAAAAATCCACCACACCCGGGCAGGTTGCCTTGTGCCCCTCCCGTCCACACCAGAATCCCTTCCGATTCCATCATAATCCCCTAGATTTGCCCCCCGTCGACGTCCTTACAAGGGGACTCACGGCGCTTCTATTCTCGGTGTAGATTCTTTTGCTGCACACATCTGTGAGTCTCGTGTCAGCAGACTTTTCTTTCTAAATTCGTATACGCATTCCATTATAAGAATATGTCAGGATTTATCTGTTGTCCAGCTGATAGGCATCTGGATTATTTGTAGCATTGACTTATTAGAAATAAAGCTGCTAAGACTCTGCTGGCATCGCCTATAAACCTGGCACTCTGAGAGGCCGAGGTGGGTGGATCCCTTGCACTCAGGAGTTGGAGATCAGCCAGGCAAGAGTGAGACCCTGTCTCTACTAAAAATGAAAAACTGAAGAAAGAAGACTGCTTGAGCCCAAGAGTTTGGGGTTGCTGTGAGCTATGAGGTCACAGCACTACTCTACCAAGGGTGACAAAGTGAGACTCTGTTTCAAAAAAAAAAAAAATGTGCGGTTGTATGTCTTTTACTTGGCACAAGTATTCTTTCTCTCTGGTGTATACCCAGGACTGGAATTGCTAGGCATGGGGTAGGTGTACATTAACTTTGGTAGCTATTGCCACTTTTCTGAAATGGTAGAACTGTCATCAACAATGTACATATAAGAGTTCCACTTGCTCTGTGGTCCTCCCAGTGCTTCGTGTCTCAGCCTTTTTAATTTTAGCCATTGAGGTGGATGTGTGAGACTCTCTCACTGTGGTTTTAATTTGCATTTCTTTGAAGAGTAATGATGTTGACCAAAGTTTCATGGACTTATAGGCAAATGGATGGCCTTTAATGGGAAGTGTCTTTCTGTTGCCCATTTTATTATGAATTGGTTATCTTTTTATTATTGATTTGTAGAATTTTATTATGTATTCTGTCCTTTCTTATAATAATGATTTATTTGTTTATTTCTAATACATGGTAGATGTACATTTTGGGGGGGTATATGAGATAATATCACATAATTTGTGAAGATTAAATCAGTGTAGTTGGGATATCCATCACCTTAAATATTTATCTCTTCTTTAGAAACATTGAATTATTCTCTTCTAGCTATTTCAAAATATTCAGTGGACTTTTGTAAACTATAGTCACCCTATTGATTTATCAAACACTGGATCTTAAATGTAGTATTGATATAAGTCTTTTGTCATGCTGTGCATTACAAATAATTTCTTTTGTTCTGTGACTTGTCTCTTTACTACCTTGATATCAAAGAGCAGAAGTTCTTAATTTTATTGTGATCCAATTTATAAAAATCAACAACAACATTATTTTTGGCTGGGCAGAGTGGCTCACGCCTATAATCTTCCAAAAAGATTTTGGAAACTGAGGCAGGAAGATGGCTTCAGGCCAGGTACATGAGACCAGTGTAGGCAACATAGAGAAAACCTGTCTCTACAAAAAAATTTAAAAAAGTTAACTGAGCTTGGTGGCACACACCTGAACTCAGGGAGCTAAGGGGAGAGGATTGCTGGAGCCCAGGAATTCAAGGTTGCAGTGAGCTATGTTCTTGCAACTGCACTCAACCATGGGTGATAGAGCAAGAGAAAAAGAAGGAAAGAATGTGTTACTATAGTTGGTGATTTTTGTGTACATTTAGCTCCACATTAACTCAAAATTAGCTTGATAAGAAGTAGAGCTCGAGGTTTGTTTTTCCTCTATAATGATATCCAATTGGTATCATTGGATGCGGTATTTGGTTGAGTGTCAGAAGCCTGAGCTTCCAGGGCTGGTTTTGCCAAGGAGCCTTGAGAGGAAGGGACGCTGGTCAGTCTGCTGCCACGTCCAGCTTCCCCCGCCCAGCACCGTGTGCCCTCCCCTCTGAGGAGGCACCTGGCCCATACCTACCTACTAAGCCACACGCCGGCGACCAACCACATTTTTCCTCTTGGGAATTTGACCAGCAGTTACAGACACGGATGATTTGCATGGAAAGATCATAAACAAGTGTTGTGGCTAAAGAAAGGGCTGTGAAAGCCATGGGCCAAGGTGACCTTAAGGGAGAAGGTACAGAACTATAAGGTGAGAAAGTCGGCTGACCGGGCAAGTGAGGGACAAGAAGGTGCAGAGTGTCACAAAGCGGGGAGGAGTAGAGAGAGAGAAAGTGACACAGAAAGAAAGATGACCCAGGGCGGCGCCTGTGGCTCAGCGAGTAGGGCGTTGACCCCATATACCGAGGGTGGCGGGTTCAAACCTGGCCCCTGACCAAACTGCAACAAAAAATAGCCGGGCGTTGTGGCGGATGCCAGTAGTCACAGCTACTTTGGAGGCTGAGACAAGAGGATCACCTAAGCCCAAGAGCTGGAGGTTGCTGTGAGCTGTGATAGCACAGCACTCTACTGAGGATGACAAAGTAAGACTTTGTCTCTGTAATAAAAAAAGAAAGATGACCCAGGAGAGCCTGAGACAGACTCTTACTAACCAATCTAATAGTTATTGGGGAAAGAGCAGGAAAATGAACAGAAAGGGTCCGAGTAATTAAAAAACGCTCTCACCCAGAGGCAAAGCAAAGTGGTTTTTACAATTTAAAAAAAGGGGGAGGGTCACATGAAGATATATGTAAACAATTTTCTTTCTTCCTTAAGCTTCCATGTGACTTTCAAGTTCGTTTCCCACACAGCCTTGCCAGCTACATTTCCAGGTGAGCCCCAAGCCTTCTTATCCCTCCGTTCACCTGGCAAAGTAGCGCCAAACGTGTGGGGAGCTCCTGTGCCCAGATGAGGTGCAGGCCTAGCATCTTCGATTTCCCATTAGTTGAGTATCCTTGTGAGACAGTGATTCTCAACCTTTCTAATGCAGTTCCTATAGGTTGCGACCCACAGGTTGAGAACCGCTGTTATAAGAAATCCTATTTTTATTCAAGGTAGTTTGGGTATATCTTGCAACCAAACAAACTTGAGTTGACACTCAGATTGCCATTACTTCTGTCCCAGGAACTCCGGAGGGTCGTGTGGGTGCAGTTAAGTGGAACCTGCCCCAAAGCTGAGCTCACACACGAGGATGGGCACCAGACCGTTAAAGAGCAATCAATGGGGGACAGACGTGGGAACTGCTGAGGAGGTTGAACAAAGAACAACAGTGCCTACCATGTTTTTTGTCTGTCTGGAAACCAGGTATAATCATCCATTCATAAGGTCACAGTAATTTGCTTCCCAAAACCTCTAGAAAAGGCTCAGTGCTCCATAAAACCCACACACAATGGGTATGATCGATGGCTCTGTGAGTGAAGCAAGAAATTATGGCAAGCCCTTAAGGGCTTGAAAAATTGGGGAACAGCTAAAATGACAGCCTGGACGTAATTTGTCATCAGAAAAGGGAAGTCTAATCAGTCAAATGGTATTTTTTTTGGGGGGGGGATGTGAGTAGGCAGACAGAAGAGGCAGGGTCAGCTTGGAGGTTGCAAAGCTCCCGCTGTCCAGGCGACACCGACACTGATTTCTGGTGCCTGCTGGGGTGGGACGCACGACTTGGACGACACCTCTGCACCAGCCTCCTTTGCTCTAATGCTACACTCCCAAGTCACTGCCAATGCCACACTTTGCCAGTGCATCTTCCTCAGTGTTTGCTAATGGGACGATAATGCCTCAGAAATGAGTAGAAGGATTTTAGCTACTGGAAATAAATATCCCTTACTGTAAACTAACGCACTTACCGTCTGGTTTATATATTTCAAATGAACTTGAATGGCAAAATTTAGTGTTTTTCTTTTCACTCAACTCTGGTACACTAAGAAAGGGAAGCATAAGCTCTGGGCTGGCATCTTGTAAATCAGCTTCATGGTTCCCCCTAAGTCATTTCTATTATCATAGAAATTTATTTTGCAGACCATCTCACTGTTGCCATAGGAATCGTCTCGTGGACCACAATTTATAAAGGCATTTGCATGGACTTTGCAGCAGGTACTTCAGAAATGCATTTTCATCAGAAGATGCTCCCATCTTCAGAATTTTCAGCATTTGGTGATTTGTGGCGGAGTATACGGGAACAGAGAGAGCATAAGAAATAAGGTTGCACATTAGTTTTCTAGGGCTGCCATAACAAAATACCATCGACTAGGTGGCTTCGACAACAGGTATTTATTTTCTCATTGTTTTGGATGCTAGTTCTAGGTCAAGGTGCCAGTGATACAGGGTTCCCCCGTTCAAGGCTGCACAGGGGACCCCAGTTTTCCTAGGCCTGGGCAATTTCATGAGGGGAACCCCCTGATCTTTTGCCCTGAGCTGGAGGGACTGCATTCATTCATTTGTCAATAACACTCAATAACGTTGAAAATGTGTTTCCATTTGCCAAGTCCTGGCCAAGTGTAATTCTCAAGACCTAGTACGCCTAGATAAAGGGCCCACGTAGTCTCCCCACTTGGGTCCTTCCCTGTGCCAGAAGCTCTGGTGTTTTTTAGTCCTCCTGTCCAGAAGTTCTGGTGCTTTTTACTCCTTCTGTATTCCTTTCTGTCTAATAAAATCCTATCTTACCACTCATCTGTGGTCCATGGGTTCATTCTTCGAATCCCCGAGACTAAGGACCCACTGAAGAAAGCAATTCTGGTGACACCTGCAGGCAGGGGTGGTTCCCCTGAGGCTCCTGTCCTTGCTCTGTCTATTCCGGGTCACCCTCTTGCTGCCTTTCCACGTGGTCGTCCTTCTCTACATGCGGGTCTTTCCCTTCTTGTGAGGACATTGGTCATATTGAATTAGTACATCCCCACCCCATCTTCATTTTAACTTAACCACCTCTTTCAAGGCTGCATTTCCAAATACGGTCACATTCTGATGTATGAGGGGGTTCAATAGTTCAGCCTATAATAGGTGATGAAATCTGTCTTGTGAACACAGCAAGACTTCTAATCTTTCTACTGTTTTGATGAGTTTGAGTAAAGAAGAACCATGGGGCCTTGGCTAAGCTCACCCATGAGAACTTGAACTGGGCAGGCAAGGTCACCTTCTTCTCTGCAAAATGTCCCCTGATAGAGACCAGTCTCACAGAAAGCATTAGGAAAATGTACCTTAATTATGCTGTTGTATGAGCTGGGTGCCGTGGAGCACATCAGTAGTCGCTGCTACTTGAGAGGCTGAGGTGGGAGGATCACTCAAGCCCAGGAGTTCGAATCCAGCCTGGGAAACATAGCAAGACCCCATCTTTAAAAGCAACAGCAACAAAAAAGTTATTGTGTTGTATGGACAGAGGCACAGAACAACCCAAGAAATCATTGTTTTAATCTCAAAACCAACAGATAGGTGATGAACACAAATATTTCAAGCAACACAGGGGTGTTGATCTGATGGTTGTTTATGAAATGGGGTTTTTCTGTGGGGGAGAACTGACCAGCAGGCCCAGAAGAAGAGAATTAGTGTTTCCCAGTGCTGAAGTATCCCAGAATTCTGGGGATTGTGCCAGAGTCCAGCTGCTTCTTGGACAGGGTCACTGGACTTCTTAGGACAACCTATCAAAGGCCGCTGTAACTCTGACTGCTACACAGCCTGAGCCAGCTCATTCTCTGCCAGTTCCTGCTCCAGATTCATGAATGATGAGAGGAAACAGCTGAGTAAAAAGCAGCTGAAACATGGTCTCCGGTGCCCCAGCAAAGCCTCTGGGGCTTCTGACAATGGACTGTGCTTCTCCAGCACATGCCACTGTCAGCTGTCCAAGTAGAACAAGGGTTAAGAGGCTTGCTCCAAACACAATAGTAATAAATGGAGATTGGCAAGAATGATGGCCTCAAGTTTGAGTTAGAGTGGTCGATGTATTTACTAATGCATTTATTGAGCACCTACTATAGGTACTGTGAGTGGAGCTGGGGATACACTTCTGGTAAGATAGACAGAAATCTGGGTCCCATGGAGCTTACACTCTGTTGGGCAAAGACAGACAATAAATAAAGCCATTAAGTGGGATGTGCCTTATGTTGGATGGAGGAAAGCAAGGCAGCAGAGAAGAATAGAAAGAGCCCTGGAGACAGGCAGCTTTGTAGTAGAAAACTTCGCTGAGTGAGTGACATTTGGCAGAGTTTTGAAGTCCCCAAGGGAGCAAGCTGTGCAGCTATTTGGAGAAGAATGTTCCAGGTAGACAGACACCTAGTGCACATGCAGGCCCTGCAGGAGGGAGGAACCAGTGTGGCTGGAGCAGGGGTGTGGGGGGAGAGGGGCGGGAGGGTCAGTGTGGCTGGAACAAGGTGTGGGGAGAGAGCGGCAGGGCTATGGGAAGGACTGTGACTTTCACTCTGAACTGAGAAGCTGTGGAGGGTTTTAGGGAAGAGCACCGTGACCTAATTAATCTTTTTAAAGGGTTGAGAACAATTGAAAGGAAGGGAAGAGTGGAAGCTAGGAGCCCAGTTGAGAGTCTGCCACAGAAACCCAGGTAAGAGATGATGGCAGCTTGGACCAGGTGGAAGCAAGACGTGTGGGGAGGGGCTGGATTTCAGGTAGGTCTTAAAGTAGAATCATTCAGACCTTCTGACAGTTTGAAAGTGTTATATGATATAGCTATCTAATTTTCGATAAACCAAACAAGAGTGTTCGCTGGGGGAAATATTCCCTATTCAATAAATGGTGCTGGGAGAATTGGATATCCATATGTAAAGATTGAAACTGGATGCGCGTCTTTCTCCACTCACAAAAATTGATTCAAGCTGAATAAAGGACTTAAACTAAAGGCATGAGATGGTAAAAATCCTCGAAGAAAGAATTGGAAAAACTCTAGAAGATATTGGCCTGGGGAAAGACTTTATGAGGAAGACTGCCATGGCAATAGCAACAACTGCAACAATAAACAAATGGGACTTAATTAAACCGAAAAGCTTCTGTACAGCCAAGGAGACAACAACCAAAGCAAAAAGACAAACTACCAAATGGGAAAGGATATTTGCACATTTTGAATCTGACATATAATTTTTCTTACTGAAACCTATTATCTTGTTTTATAACCTGATTTTCTTTTTAGTATTAGATTATTTGGATCTGTGGGGAGTGAGACTTTTTGTCTACTTTACTGATTCCATTAATAAAAGAACATATAATAATACTTGGCATGGACTGTGGATTTATTTATTTATTTGTAAATCTCAGCTAAATATAATAAGCATGTGTATTTTAGTACAGACTCATTTTTGAAGCGTGGTGGTTGTATAGCAGTTTTCAACCTGAGCATGTTTTGGGGGGTGATGTTTTAAAATTCTAAAAATGTTCACATCTGCTTCACATTAATTTTTTTAAAATGAAAGCAGAGAGTCTCACACATACTTGATAAAGCTGTATCATGCATAATCATGTTTTTACCAGCTTTTAGATACCCAGCCAGACTGTAAGTCCTGGAAAGCCAGAGACCACATCTCTGAAAGTCATTCTACACATAGTCCTGGAGGAATCTCTGGCATTTAGAAAGGCTTGAGCTAGGGGCGCCTGTGGCTCAAAGGAGTAGGGCGCAGGCCCCATATGCCGGAGGTGGTGGGTTCAAACCCAGCCCCGGCCAAAAAAAAAAATTCTGAGCTGAATGAATGATTAAGGAAAAGAAGAACCTAAAAGGTGAGGCAGTCAGTTCTCTCTCTTCCTATAGCAAGGACTAAGCCCTCTCTTGGAATATGTTTCTATCAACATGTCTTTAAAAGTGAACAAAAATGGTAAATCCTTTTGATCACCCAAGGTTGCTATTCTTTCACTTGTCACCTAAGCCATTGGCTGCAGTTCCTTTTCAAAGAGGAATATGTAAGTAAAAAGCAAGAAAACTGCAGTTTTGGCTTATGAAACCCTCCTTGGACTGTTTGGGTCATGCCACCACGTGTTTTAACAAGTAGAAGGGAAAAAAGAAAAACAAACAAACAAACAAAAAACAGCGGCTATTTGTGCCTGGAAGGTGTGTCCCCACGTGGAGGGGTGATGATTCTGGATCAGCTTCTAACTTGTCCTTTCTCTTGCTCAGGTCACCCTCGGCACAATGATTCCCTGCAGAGCCGCCATGACTTTTGCCCAATGTCTGATCCGGAGAAAAATCGTCACTCTGGACAGTCTGGAAGATACTAAATTATGCCGCTGCTTATCCACCATGGACCTCATTGCCCTGGGGGTTGGAAGCACCCTGGGTGCCGGGGTTTATGTCCTTGCTGGGGAAGTCGCCAAAGCAGATTCTGGCCCCAGTATCGTGTTGTCCTTCCTCATCGCTGCCCTGGCTTCCGTGATGGCAGGCCTTTGCTACGCCGAATTTGGGGCCCGAGTCCCCAAGACTGGGTCTGCGTATTTGTACACATACGTGACTGTCGGAGAGCTGTGGGCCTTCATCACGGGCTGGAATCTCATTTTATCTTACGTGATAGGTATGTTTTGGAAAATAAATCTAAATTGCATGGGATAGTAGGATAGCAAACCTTCATGTTAAGTTCTGGGTCTGCATTGGTTAGCTGCCAGACAATCTTGAGCGGACCAGTTTATGTCTTGGCCCTGGTTTTTTATTTTTAAAAAATGATAATTTTTTACTGCAAATAAAGTTATTTGATTCCACATAATTATCAAGATAGTGCCATAATTTTTTTTTTTTTTTTAACCAATGCAATTACATGAGGGTGTTTTATTCAAGCTTGAGCTTGGGCTGCCGGCTCTCCCAGATACAGCTGGGACTGAGCCAATAGTGCCATAAATTATCCAGATAATTTTACTTGTGTTTAAAATTTTCAATCTGTGAAATCCTGCTTATCGTAGAATAGAGTAGCAAATGATGTTATGATAATTTGCCGCCGGTGACCTTGTATTCTCTGTGTGTTCTGTGTTTTGGGAAGGCACATCAAGTGTCGCCAGAGCGTGGAGTGGCACCTTTGATGAACTTCTTAGCAAGCAGATTGGTCAGTTTTTGAAGACGTATTTCAGAATGAATTATACTGGCCTGGCAGAGTATCCAGACTTTTTCGCAGTGTGCCTTATATTACTTCTAGCAGGTAAGAAAACCAGTTATACTTCTCCTCCTGACAAGCCTAATTGTCCCAGGAAAAATAGGTTACTTCTGAATCCAGGGCCTGAGTTCTGAAGACTAGATCTCTTATTTATGCATGTTAGGTTCCTGTTGGACATCTGCGGAGTTTGTCACTGCCTGGGATCATAATGTTATCACATGCAATAGGTTGTGTTTCAAAAATATGTCTACATTGGGTGGAATAATAGAAATAGTACTCCTGAGTACATGGTACCTGCCATGCTCTAAACACAGGGTGAGGACATTTATTATATAATAATAATTGCAGATTTGCAGGAATGGCAGTGAAGTTTCAGTAAGGAAGGCTATAATTTCTTGGCGTTGTTCATCTTGTTAGATACAGCTGAAGTTATTTGTAGTGTACTGTTTCTAGAAGAACTTTTCTCTCGTGCCTCCATCCATATAATGTAGGCTTCTGTTTGAAAAGGAAACACATTCAAATCACCCATCATTCTTTAATGGCGATGTTGTGTAGACAAATGTACTTGGCACCAGGATTTTTCAGTTTTCATCAGTATTGGCGGAAGCATTGTGGTTTAGAAAGGCACAAGAGGGGCGGTGCCTGTGGTTCAAAGGAGTAAGGCGCCGTCCCCATATGCCGGAGGTGGTGGGTTCAAACCCAGCACCAGCCAAAAACCACAAAAAAAGAAAAAAAAGGATATACATTTGCTGGCATGAAAGTGTCTGTGTGTGTGTTTTGTGTGTAAAATTCTGGAGGAGACAATATAGTTGATCTTTATCTTCACATGTTTTCTGTATCTTCAAATTACTTGAATAGGAAATTGATTACTTTTACAGTCCGAATGTAAAATGAAGCTATTAAAATGAGAACAGATTTAACAAAGTCCTTTTTGGCACAACTAAAGAATTTTTTTTTTTTATGTACTCAGTAAATACATGGCAGACATATGTTTTGAGGTTTTACTTTAAAAAGTTCACACCCTTAAAAATGTGGCTTTTTAGAATAACATTTCATTAAAATTGTTACTTTACACGTGCCTATCGTTGGTAATAATGGCCTAAGTTACTAGGTTTATAGTTTCTTATGAAGTGTGGTATCTTCTGACTGTGAACACGATCAGCTTTTGGAATTCAAATTGGTTGTGTTCAGAAGGAATTTTTTTCGCAATTAGGCGACTAATGAGTAAGAAATGGATTGATGGGAATTCAATAAATGCATGCTGATGAAATGATTTCCTGATGCCCTCTCCTTGCTGCCTTTCCTAAAGCTTAGGTAAAAATTAAAAATATCCTTCTCTTCTTTCTCAACAGGTCTTTTATCTTTTGGAGTAAAAGAATCTGCTTGGGTGAATAAAGTCTTCACTGCTATCAACATCCTGGTCCTTCTCTTTGTGATGGTTGCTGGGTTTGTGAAAGGAAACGTGGCAAACTGGAAGATTAGTGAAGAGTTTCTCAAAAACCTATCAGCAAGTGCGAGGTGAAATATTTGGGGTTTTTCCCCTCCCTTTTTTTTTTTTAAACACATATGTGAGAATGTTCCTTTAGAACAGTGGTTCTCAACCTTCCTAATGCATCCTAATGCCTCGACCCTTTAATACAGTTCTTCATATTGTGGTGACCCCCAACCATAAAATTATTTTCGTTACAACTTCATAACTGTCATTTTGCTACTGTTATGAATCGTCATGTAAATACCTGATGTGCAGGATGGATCTACATTGTTACAAAGGGGTCGTGACCCACAGGTTGAGAACCACTGCTCTAGAACAAGGTTTCTTAAACGTTTTGCTTTCGAGATTTTTTCTTTAGGGGCTGTTCTGTCCTAATACCCTTCTCCCCAATCCCTCCAAACATAAAGTTATAGGTAAGTTTGCTGTCTGTGTGGCTGTTTGTTAATTCCCAGCCTCAAGCTCTGCTTCCTGTTCAAGGGAAGACCAGAGGAAGATTCTAACCTTTGGAAGAAGTTGATCTTTTACCCCCACTGATTGGTCACTATTAAATAACAAGAAGTATTTTTAAATATTTTGCAAGTGGATTGGTGCCTGTGGCTCAATGGGCTAAGGCGCCAGCCATGTACACCTGAGCTGGAGGGTTCAAATCCAGCCCGGGCCCACCAAACAACAATGACGGCTGCAACCAAAAAATGGCCGGGCGTTGTGGCGGGCGCCTGTAGTCCCAGCTACTTGGGAGGCAGAGGCAGGAGACTCGCTTGAGCCCAAGAATTAGAGGTTGCTGTGAGCTGTGATGCCAGAGCACTCTATCCAGGGTGATAGCTTGAGGCTTTGTCTCAAAAAATAAAAAATAAAAATAAAATAAATAAATATTTTGCAAGCATCTTTCTGCTCTTCC
>CAUYON010198826.1:0-11933 GCA_963573935.1 Arctocebus calabarensis
GTGGGGGAGTAGATTTTCTTAGGTACTATTCTACCATCCCAGAGTGCTTCTTCTTTGGTATTTTTGTGTGTATTCCTTTTTCTTTTCTATTTGTTGTTGTTGTTGAGACAGAGTCTCACTATGTTACCCTCAGTAGAATGCTGTGGCATCACAGTTCACAGCAACCTCAAACTCTTGGGCTTAAGTGATTCTTTTGCCTCAGCCTCCCAAGTAGCTGGGACTATAGGCGCCCACTACAACGCCCGGCTATTTTTTTGTTGTAGTTGTCATTTTTTGTGTGTGTATAACTGGCCCGGGACTGGGTTCGAACCCGCCAACCTGGGTGTATGTGGCTGGTGCCATACCCACTGAGCAACAGGTATAGCCAATTTCAATTGTTTTTTAATTTTATTTCTTTTTTCTTTTTTTTTTTTTTTCTATTAAATCATAGCTGTGTACATTAATGCAGTCGCGAGGTACAATGTGCTGGTTCTATACACAATCTGAAATAGTCTCATCAAACTGGTTAACATAGCCTTCACAGCATTTTCTTAGTTATTGTGTTAAGACATTTATACTCTACATTTAGTAAATTTCACATGTACCCTTGTAAGATGCACCATAGATGTGTCCCACCAATTACCCTCCTTCCACCCATCCACTATCCCCTCCCCTCCCTAATCCCCTTTCCCCATATTCTTGAGCTACAATTGGGTTATAGCTTTCATATGAAAGCTGTAACTTGGTTTCATAGTAGGGCTGAGTACATTGGATACTTTTTCTTCCATTCTTGAGATATTTTGCTAAGAAGAATATGTTCCAGCTCCATCCATGTAAACATGAAAGAGGTAAAGTCTCCATCTTTCTTTAAGGCTGCATGCAGAGTCTTAGTCTGTCACCTAGTGAAGAGTGCAGTGGCTTCATCATAGCTCACAGCAACCTCAAACTCTTTGGTCTCAAGTAATCCTCCTCCTTCAGCCTCTTGAGTAGCTGGAATTACATATGTGCACCACCATGCCCAGCTAATATTTCTGTTTTTAGTAGAGACAGGATCTTGCTCTTGCTCATGCTGTTCTCAAACTCCTGAGCTCAAATGATTCTCCCACCACAGCCTCCCTGTATGGTAGGATTACAGGCAGAGTGTTTTTCTTTATGTAGCTGTTTTAGTGGTGGCTTTAAGTATTATATGTACATAACATATGTTGGTGTCATTTTACCAGTTTAAGTGAAACACATAAACCTAACCTCGCTATATGTCTGTTTACTCTCCCTGTGTATGTTCGTCTTAAATATTTCTGTATTTACATTTAGACTCTTGGGCAGCGCCTGTGGCTCATCGAGCAGGGCGCCGGCCCCATATACTGAAGGTGGCAGGTTCAAATCTGGCCTCGGCCGAACTGCAAAAACAGAAAAATAGCCGTTTGTTGTGGCGGGCGCCTGTGGTCCCAGCTACGCGGGAGGCTGAGGCCAGAGAATCGCCTAAGCCCAGGAGTTGGAGGTTGCTGTGAGCTGTGTGACGCCACGGCACTCCACCGAGGGCGATAAAGTGAGACTCTGTCTCTACAAAAAAAGCATTTAGACTCTTAGCAAGCTGTTATAATTTTGCTTTAACCATCAAACATAGTTTAAAAAAGTCAAGAAGAGAAGGAAAACCTATTTTGCTCAAATGTTTGTTTCCTTCTTCCTGATGTTCCAGAGTTGTGTTTATTATTTCTTTTCTGTTCTAAGTACTTCCTTTTGCCCTTTTTAAGTGGTCTTTCTGTTAGCAACAAATTTTCTTGATTTTCCTTCATCTCCAAATGTCTTGGGTGTCCTTTTTTTCCATTCTTGAAGGATGTTATTGCTGACTATGGTTTTTTTTTTTTCTTTAAAAAAATTTTTTTTTCACCTTTTTATTTATTTGTTGTTGTTGTTGTTGCAGTTTTTGGCCGGGGCCGGGTTTGAACCTGCCACCTCCGGTATATAGGGTTGGCACCCTACTCTTTGAGCCACAGGTGCCACCAGGGTTTTTTTTTTTCTTTCAATACCCAAAAAGCATTTGTGTCACTTTCTTCTGGTCTCTATAGTTTCTGATGAGAAGTTAGTTGTCATCTGAATTGTTTTTCAAGATTTTTTTTCTTTGTTTTTAGTTTTCAGAATCTTAATTATGATATGTCTTGGTATGGATGTCTTTGGTTTTGTACTGTTTGAAGTTTGCAGAACTTCTGGAATCTGTAAGTTTATGTCTTTTGCTAATTTGGGACATTTTCAGCCACTATCTTTGTGAGTACTTTTTCAGTCCTGCTCTTTTTCTTCTTTCCTTCAGAGACTCTGGTAACATGAGTGTTAGATCTTTTGTTATAATGTGACAGGTCCCTGAGATTTGGTTCATTTTTTCTCTGTGTTGTCTGGATTGAGTAATTTCTGTGTCTTCCAGTTCACTGATTCTTTCTTTCATAACTTCCACTCTATAATTGAGCTTATCCAACTGACCTTTAAATTTGGATATTGTGTTTTTTAAGTCCTAACATTAGTGTTTGATTCTTTTTCTTACGTTTCCTTGATTCGACTTTCTATTCTTTGCTTAGACTTTCTGTTTTTGTTTGTTTCTACATGTTTATAATTGTTCCTTGTAGCATTTTTATGGTGGTTACTCTAAAATCTTTGTCATCTAATTTTAACATGTCTGTCATCTTGGTCTTGGGATCTGTTAATTGTTTTTTTTTCATTCATGTTGAGATTTCCCTGACTTGTGGTGTGGTGAATGGCCTTTGATTGGAACCTGGACACTTGGGTATTGTGTGTGAGATGTTGTCCTATTCAGACCTGGTTTTGCTTCTCATGGCTCTAGCAGGGACTCGTGATGGCCAGGTGGGGTATAAATCCATGTGGACCACCCCAGGGGGCAGGGGCTCCCATGAGCTCTCCCACTGGGCAGTGGTGAAAGTCCTAGTTCTACTAGATGTCTCTTACTCTGGGAAGGAAGGCCACCTCTTCACTGCTGACTTAGGGTAGAATCCAAGTTTTACCCTCCACTGGCTCTGGCAGGCAGGCGCTCACTACTGCTAAGTGAGAATGAAACTGCTGTTTCAGGGGTTGAGGTGCCTCATGACAGCCTAGCAAGGCAGGAGCTTCAGGCCTGCTGCGTGGCCTTTGCTCACGTGGGGGAACCATGGAGCTGCAGTTTTCCTGTAGTATTTGCCTGTAGTAGAACAGTCATTGTCTCAAAGTTTCTGGTTTGTCAGGTTGCCCTTTTCTGGACCCTTTGGCTAGAAAGAGCAGCTCTCAGGGACTTGTCTTGTTTTTGCTCACTGGCTTTGTTTCCACCTACAGTCTGGGATGATGTGGCAAAAAGATTGCCCAAGGAAGTGACCACTGTGTTGGTCCTTGGGTCCCAGTCTGTCTCCTCCCTGCCTTTCACTAGTCTTTCCATGTCTGTTTTGTATGTATAGTCCAAGGTTTCAGTTGGGCTTAATAGAAAGAATAAGGTAATCAACTTCAGCGGAAGCAGAAATGTGAACAATACATTTTGGTACATTTTTCACCCCACTGAATGCTAGAAGAAAGTGATGAATTTTTGTTTTGACCTTGGCTTGTGACATCGTCTGGAATCTTCAGTTAGCATCTGGTACCCACATGTTTAGAGAGGGACTCTTGGTGGCCTTTTGCTCAGTTTCTTTGGCATTTGTCAGTGATGTTTGTCGTTCATCCATTCAGATGTTTTAAGAGAACCTATATGCTGGGTCTTCTGAGGCCCAGCACCGTACCCCGGGAGTGCATGGGTGTAGTGTTAGGGGTTTCATCTACACGACCTCATGTGCTCTTTTATTTTTTGAGACATAGTCTCATTTGTCACCCTCGGTAGAGTGCTGTGGCGTCACAGCTCACAGCAACCTCAAACTTTTGGGCTTAAGCAATTCTCTTGCCTCAGCCTTCCAAGTAGCTGGGACTACATGTGCCTGGCTATTTTTTTTTTTTTTAATTGTAGTTGTCATTGTTGGTTAGCAGGCCTACACCAGGTTCAAACCACTGAGCTGTGGGCACTGAGCCACATCATGCAGTCTCTTAACCTAGGAAGTCAGCATTTGTTATCTCTCACAGGCAAGGAAACAGACTCAAGGAGATGGAGGAATTTTTCCAAGGCAATTCAACCAGAGGTTCTTTGCTTAAAGGTGGTATCACTGCCCATCCAGGTCCTTTGCCTGATGCCCAGATAGAGGGCAGTGTATGGAGACAGTAGGAGTTGGAGCAGAGAAAATTTAATGTCAGGGCACCAAGCAAGGAGATAAATTTCTCAAGTTCATCTCCCCAATGATTTGGGGACTGAGACTTTTAAAGGTGGTTTGGTGAACAAAGGACCAGGGTAGTGATTTTCAACCAGTGTTGGTGTGCCATGATAATTTTTAAAGAGCATAAATTATGTTCAAAAGTTGAAAGCACAGGCTCGGCGCCTGTGGCTCAACGGGCTAAGGCACCAGCCACATACACCTGAGCTGGCCGGTTTGAATCCAGCCCGGGCCCGCCAAACAACGATGATGGCTGCAACCAAAAAATGGCTGGGCGTTGTGGCAGGCGCCTGTAGTCCCAGCTACTTGGGAGGTGGAGGCAGGAGACTCGTTTGAGCCCGGGAATTAGAGGTTGCTGTGAGCTATGATGCCACGGCACTCTATCCAGAGTGACAGCTTGAGGCTCTGTCTCAGAAAAAAGTTCAAAGCACAATAAGTATGTTCTTTCTGTTGCTCTATTTTTTTGGATCAGCATAATACAAATGTGCTGTGGAAGTTTAACTGTAGGTTCAAGTGTGCTATGAGATAAAGTTTGAAATCAAACACTGGGCTAGGGAATTGGGTCTGCTGATTGCTTGGGGTTAAAAACATAGGGTTGAGAAGCAGAAATTGCCTTGTTGGCTAAGATAGTTCCTGGGTGGGAGGGTTGTAGGACCTATTGGATTAGTTTTCATGTGTGGGCACTGGTCCAGTTGATGTTAGTTGGTCCGACCAAATGCAGATGATTTCTCAAAGACCAATTTTCAGTTTTACAATAGTGATGTTGTCTATAGAAGTGATTAGTAAGTTGCAGATCTTCCCCCGTCAAGCAGTAAGCATTTATAGTAGTGGGCAAGTTAGGACACAGTAGCTGGTTAACTTTTAGCTACATCTATACTTCCATAGAAATCAGACTTTTATCACAGTTCATATCTTGTGATCTTACATTATAAAATAATGTAATATATTAAAAAGATAGGTGATTTCAATGATGAGACCACTAATTACTTCTTGGAGTGTTTTCCACACTCAGAGATTAGGTGTTGGCCAAATATGATTGAAATTTTTGACTTGCCCCATTGGTCAGTCTCCACTCTGCACGTGGCAAGTACTGTAAGCAGCCTTGTGGATGTGGCATTGACCAGTACAAATATCTTTCTGCTCCCACGGGGCTTGGAGACTGCACTCTTTCGTGGTTAGACTAGTAGGTCAGTTGAGTAGATTGAAACAAAGAAGCCAATCTCTTTTTTTCCCAGCTCCTGTAATTGAGTCCAGATAGGCCACACTGCATAAAATAAATGTTTTAGAATAAAGCTGGGCACTACAAAAGGCTTGGTGTTTCAGTGATGAGGCGGTGAAGTAACAGAGTTGTGACTTGGAAGTTTGGTCTCTGTTTAATCTGTTGTCAGCAAGAGCTATGTAGATAGCACCTAACACAGTGAAGTTGGCTTTGACTATTTCATCTCCCATACCTATGTGGTGGTCATTCCTTGGTTCTAGTGCCCTGATTTATATATTCAGATAGAGCTTAAGTAGGAGATGGTACTTTCTGACCCAAGGACATGCCAGATTATTCCTAGCTTCCTCCTCTAAGTTTTTAATTTCTCAAATTAAATTTAGAAAACTGTTGGAGTTGATTTAAAAAACAGCCCGAGGCAGCAGGAAGGTAGTTAAACTAGCAACCAAAAGACATGGGACTTACAGTTGTAGCTCAGCCAGTCTGTGAGAAGGTGGTCAAGACATCTCTGCAAGCCTCAGTCCTCATCAGTGAGCTGGGGATAACACTTGCATTGCTCATTTTATTAAGGAAGGACTCTGCAAATTAAATACCAGTATGTGAAATGGTGGCTAGTTCCCTTTGGATCCTGAAGTTATTGGTGAGTAGTTGTAAGCCTAGAGCTATTGTTTTGGAGTTCTTTGACAGTGAGCAGTTGTTTTTAAATAGAAGAGATCATTTGAGAATGTAATGTTGCTTTAATAAGGTGTCAGATTTGCTTTGGCATTGCTTTCTTAGAAACTGTGTGAATAGGGAAAAGAAATGTTAATTGAGATTTTGTGTCTTGTTCTTTCTGACCCATTATGTAAATCAACCCTCCTTATTGTATGATTAGGAGCAAGATTGAGTTGCTTTGGATTTCCTTTAGGATGTCAGTATGCAAAACAAAATGACACACAGAAATAATCCTAGCCCTTTGTGGACTCAGGTGTAAATGCAAGGTATGTGACTGAATAATATAAAGTATCCAGAAACTACCATCACTGTGCAGGTAATGGTTTTATTTATCTTGAAAGTGTTGTATTTTCTAGAGGTTAATAGTATTAAAATATTAATCTAGGAATTGGCAAACCTCTATGGATCCCAGATAGAGAAAACTCCCTTAGATGATAACTAAGAGTGACTTCTTTGACAGCAATTTTATTTGCAAAGCCAATCTTGAATTTGAAGGAAGAACTAATCTACATGGTACCAGGAAGTAGTGAAGACCCTACCATTGTTTGCCTGAAATTTTTTTTTTTGAAAACTTCTTAATTTTTTGTAAGAATATATTGCTAGATATTAAATCTTTTCAGCAATTTTTATGAAAATACTCTATTTATGACTCTTGCTCTTTTCCCTAAGTACCAGTATTCCCACACAGGCACAGATGGATACCCTTGTCTGGGTTGTGGTGACTATGGTGCTGTCTTCTTCCTGTGAGGGCTTAGCATCTTTTCCTTAGAGATAGAAATTCAGTTCTTCATAGATAGGACCAGATTGATAAATGTTTGTTTAACATGCATGTGAGATTGTTTTTTTTTTTTGTTTTTTTTTGTGGAGACAGAGTCTCACTCTATCGCCCTTGGTAGAGTGCTATGGAGTCAAAGCTCACACCAACCTCAGCTCTTAGGCTTAAGCTATTCTCTTGCCTCAGCCTCCCAAGTAGCTGGGACTACAGGCGCCGGCCACAACACCCAGCTATTTTTTTTTGTTGCAGTTGGTTAGGTGGCCCGGGCTTATTTTAAAAAGTATTGAGGCTCGGCGCCTGTGGCTCAGCGGGCTAAGGGGCCAGCCACGTACACCTAAGCTGGCGGGTTCGAATCCAGCCTGGGTCCGCCAAACAACAATGACGGAGGCAACCAAAACAAAAATGGCCGGGCGTTGTGGCGGGCGTCTGAGGCAGGAGATTCGCTTGAGCCCAGAAATTGAAGGTTGCTGTGAGCTGTGATGCCACGACACTCTACCCAGGGTGACAGCTTGAGTCTCTGTCTCAAAAAAAATAATAATAATAATAAAGTATCTTGAAATAGAATGATTTGAGAATGAATTTAAACTTTTTTTGTCTTAAAGTTCATTCTTTTTTTAATTTAAATTTATTTTTATTAAATCATAACTGTGTATAATTATGGGGTGTAGTGTACTGATTTGATACACAGTGTGGAGTGCTTAAACTGATTAGCATAGCCATCATCTCACTTATTTGTTGTGGTAAACTTCTTGAAATCATTATGAAAAAACAACAGAGCTCTCTTGAGTTGTAGTGCATATGGGAAATCTGGTAGATGGGATTTCCCACAACTCACAGACTGCACATACTCAGCACTAGTTAGTGTTTTCAAGTACAATGCTTTTCGTGTGTCGTAGAAATGCCTTGTCTTTGTCTAGGTTGGGAGTACTAGTGGGATTCAGTATAATTCCTAATGGGTTTTTTTTTTTTTTGGTTTGGTTTTAGTGAATCTTGGGAGCTGTTAGATGAGAACTTATATTGAATTTGTGGTATTAGAAAACCAAGACTGGAGAACTTGTTGGCTCCTAGAGTGAGTGAATAATACCTATGTATTGCATATTAGGTGCCTGGGATGGAAGAAAGGAGTCCAATCCAGGGTGCTGCGACATTCCCTGAGGCAAGATACTAGATAGCGAGGGTACGAAGAGCATAAAAGTAAAAGCTGGGAAAGGTGTATTAACATCAACCAAATAGAGATAAAAAGATGACATCAGAATTGTAACCATTATGAACTGAAAACAGTTTCAAGATATTAATATATTAAGGAAACACTGATGACTGCAAGGAGAAATAGAGACATCCCTAATAATAGTCAGCAGGTGCCTCCCTCCTCTCTCAGTGGGACTGAACTAAAAGACTAGGAGCCGGTGAGGAAGCAGACACCGTCAGCCAGCTGGGCCTCATCAGCGCTGCACACACCACTCAAGGGTAGCAGGACATGTGTCCTTTTTGAGCTAGACCTCAACTCATTTAGTAAGAACTCATATTCTGGGCCATAAAACAATCCTCACATTTAAAATTATTGAAGCCATACAAAATAAGAATATTTTTAATAACAGAAATGTCTTTGGCTTGGTGCCCATAGCACAGTGGTTAAGGTCCCAGCCACTGGGGCTGGCAGGTTTGAACCCAGCCGAAGCCAGCTAAACAACAATGACAATAAAAAATAGCCGAGCGGGGTGGCATCTGTGGCTAAAAGGAGTAGGGCACTGGCTCCATATGCCGGAGGTGTTGAGTTCTAACCCAGCCCTGGCCCAAAAAAACTGCAAAAAAAAAAAAAAAGCCAGGTGTTGTGGCAGGCGCCTGTAGTCCCAGCTACTTGGGAGGCTGAGGCAAGAGAATTGCTTGAGCCCAAGAGTCTGAGGTTGCTGTGAGCTGTGGCACCATGGAACTCTACCAAGAGCAACATAGTGAGACTCTGTCTTAAAAAAAAAAAGAAGCGTCTTTAGAAAAGTCCTAAATATTTGTTAATAGTGACTAAATGATATACTTCTAGATAAACGATGGGTCAAAGAAGAAATCAAAAGGGAAATTAGGAAATATTTAGAACAGAATGAAAATGAAAACATAAAATTTGTAGTATACCACTAAAACAATACTTAGGGAGAGATCTATGTACTTTTTTCTTTTCCTTTTTTTTTTTTTTTTTTTTTTTTTAGAAAGCCTCTCGCAGCTGTTGCCCTGAGTAGATTGCTGGGGCATTACTGCTCACAGCAACCTCCAACACCTAGGCTGAAGCAGTTCTCCTGCCTCTGTCTCCCAAGTAGCTGGGACTACAAGCACCTGCCACAAGGCCCTGGCTATTTTTTGGTTGTAGCCATCATTGTTGTTTTGGCGGGCCCCAGCTGGATTCAAACTTGCCAGCTCAGGTGTATGTGGCTGTTGCCTTAGCCACTTGAGCCACAGGCGTTAAGCAAGATCTATGTACTTTTTTTTTTATTTTGAGACAGAGCCTCAAGCTGTCACCCTGGATAGAGTGCTGTGGCATCACAGCTCACAACAACCTCTAATTCCTGGGCTCAAGCGAGTCTCTTGCCTCCGCCTTCCAAGTAGCTGGGACTATAGGCGCCCGCCACAATGCCTGGCCATTTTTTGGTTGCAGCTGCCATTGTTGTTTGGCGGGCCTGGGCTGGATTTGAACCCACCAGCTCAGGTGTATGTGGCTGGCGCCTTAGCCCACTGAGCCACAGGCGCTGAGCCAGAGATCTATGTACTTTTATTAGAAAGAAGATCTCAAATCAATGATCTTTGCTTCTACCTTAAGATACTAGAAATAGGGCAGCGCCTGTGGCTCAGTGGGTAGGGCACTGGCCCCATATACCTAGAGTGATGGGTTCAAATCCGGCTCCAGCCAGCTAAAATAGCAGTGGCAACTGCACCAAAAATAGCCGGGTGTTGTGGCAGGCACCTGTAGACCTAGGTACTTGGGAGGCTAAGGCAAGGGAATCACCCTAGCTTCAGAGCTGGAGGTTGCTGTGAGCTGTGACGTCACAGCACTCTATCCAGGGTGACAAAGTGAGACTCTGAATAATAAAAAAAAAAAAGATACTAGAAATAGCTAAGCAAAATAAAACCAAAGTAAGCATAAGAAAGAAAATAATAAAGATTAAAGCATAAACCAATGAAATAGAAAATAAAAAACAGCAGAGAAAAGCAGTGAAAGCTGAGTTAGTGATTTCTTTGAGGAAATCAATAAAATTAATAAATGAAATTCACCATTGAAATCTGGGCCTGGAAATTTTCTTTATGAGAAATTTTGCAGTTTAATTTTCTTCAATAGATAAATCTATTCAGATTATCTAGTTCTTCTTGAGTAGACTTTGGTAATTTGCTTTTTTTCAAGGGATATGTCCATTTCCCCTAAGTTGTAGAATTTATTTTCTCCTTATCCTTTCAACATCTATAGAATTTGTGGTGATACCACTCTTTTTTCCTAATATTGGTAATTTGTGTCTTCTATTGTTGCTGACCAGTCTGGATAGAGGCTACTTTAACATTTTAAAATATCAATAAATGTAATTTATATTAATAAACCAAAATAGACCAGGCATAGTGGCTCATGCTTGTTTTTTGTTTTTGTTTTTTTTTTTTTGTAGAGACAGAGTCTCACTTTATCGCCCTCGGAAGAGTGCCCTGGCTGGCGTCACACAGCTCACAGCAACCTCCAACTCGTGGGCTTAGGCGATTTTCTTGGCCTCAGCCTCTCTAGTACCTGGGACTACAGGCACCCGCCACAATGCCCGGCTGTTTTTTTTAAATTGCAGTTCAGCCAAGGCCGGGTTTGAACCCGCCACCCTCTGTATATGGGGCTGGCGCCTTACTGACTGAGCCACAGGCGCCACCTGTGGCTCATGCTTGTCATCTTAGCACTCTGGAAGGCCAAGGCAGGAGGATCACTTGAGGTCAGGAGTTTGAAGCCAACCTGAGTAAGAATGAGACCCATCTTTACTAAAAACAGAGGAAAATTAGCTGAGTGCAGTGGCATGTGCTTATAGCTCCAGCTACTCAGGAGGCTGAAGCAGAAGGATCACTTGAGCCCAGGAGTTTGAGGTTGCTGTGAGCTAAGCTAACACCATGGCACTGTAGCCTCAGGAAAAAAAAAAAAATAACTAAGACACCTACAACCAATTAAGCTGATCATGCTTCTTTCTCTTGGGGGCCTGATGTGCAGTGGTTGCAAATAGCAGCCTCTGTGGTAGTGTGCACAGCCTGGAGCTTGTATGGGTTGTTCTAAGGGACCTTGGAAACAGACTTTTCCCAGTGTATGTTCATGTGTGAGGCCTTGTGCTGTCCCCAGTCTAGGCTCCCGTCAGGTGTGTGTGGTGCCTTTGGAAAACTCCTGGGCATGGGTTCACATTGGCCAAGTTGCCATGTCTATCACATCAAACTGCAGAGCAAGGAGCATGTGATAGAGGCCCAAGTTCGAGTTCCCTGGCCACGAGAAGATAACACATCTGAAAGAAGCGGAGCTTTACCAAATTTAATATAGATGAATTTAAAGACATGGTGGCTAAGAAGCAGATCATCCCAGGTGGCTCTGTGGTCAAATATATCCCCAATTTTGGCCCCCAGGACAAGTGTTGGGCCCTGCACTCAGGAGGGCTCCTCTGCTTCCCCCTTATTTGTGCCCATCATACTTCCTGTTCAAAAAAAATTGAAAACGAAGAATTATATCATTTGCTAGATTCAAAAAGCATTTGGTGGCTCGGCGCCTGTGGCTCAACGGGCTAAGGCGCCAGCCACGTACACCTGAGCTGGCGGGTTCGAATCCAGCCCCAGGGCCCACCAAACAACTATGATGGCTGCAACCAAAAAATGGCCGGGCGTTGTGGCGGGTGCCTGTAGTCCCAGCTACTTGGGAGGTGGAGGCAAGAGACTCGCTTGAGCTCAGGAATTGGAGGTTGCTGTGAGCTGTGATGCCATGGCACTCTACCCAGGGTGACAG
>CAUYON010198827.1:0-24404 GCA_963573935.1 Arctocebus calabarensis
GTACACCTGAGCTGGCAGGTTCGAATCCAGCCCGGGCCCGCCAAACAACAATGACGGCTGCAACCAAAAAATGGCCGGGCGTTGTGGCGGGTGCCTGTAGTCCCAGCTACTTGGGAGGCAGAGGCAAGAGACTCGCTTGAGCCCTGGAATTGGAGGTTGCTGTGAGCTGTGATGCCACAGCGCTCTATCCAGGGTGACAGCTTGAGGCTCTATCTCAAAAAAAAAAAAAAAAGAAAGGAAGAAGCTCATTTTCATCTCTAAGACCACAACTGCACTTTAACAACTAGGTCCCCATCCTTTACCTGCCCTGTCTCTTTTCTCACCTCTGTTCAATCTTAGCACTTTCTGAGTAAATTACATAATTGTTATTCCCTCAAAACTGACCATAGCTCTTCCTGGATCTATTTTTCTCAGCTTATCACCATCCAAAGCAAGGGAGGGTATATGTATTTATCTTGTTTATTAGCTGTGTGCTCCAAGAAAGCTGATCTCTTTTTTTTCCCCCCGAGACTGAGTCTTACTTTGTCACCTTTGGTGAGGTGCTGTGGTGTCATAGCTCACAGCAACCTCAAACTCTTGGGCTCAGGTGATTCTCTTGCCTCAGCCTCCTGAGCAGCTAGGACTATAGGCACCTGCCACAACACTGGCTATTTTTAGAGACGGGGTCTTGCTCTTGCTCAAGCTGGTCTTAAACCTGTGAACTCAGGCAATCTACCTGCCTTGGCCTCCCAGAATGCTAGGATTACAGGCATGAACCACCTCACCCTGCCAGATCTCTCTGTCTTAATGTCTGTTGTGTCCTCCACACCTGGAAAATGCTTGGCACGCTGTAGGTGTTTGTTGACTGACTGACTGACTACATCAGTAAACGAGGGAAAACCAGCCTTATGGTATCATCAAAATCAGCTCAGCAAAAACACAACCATGTTTTAAGTTCTAGATGGAGGAGCTGCCTTGACTTTGTCCTTACTCTGTTTAAAAAACAAGATTAGCAAGTGCCCGAGGGGTATCAGCAAGGACCACTGAGTTCCACACAAAAGTTTCCCCTGCCCCTGACAGGAAGGATTCATTGGTGTCCAAGAAGGGAGTGGCCATCTCCCTATAAAGGTCCATGATATTAGATGCCTCAAGTCTGAACTCCCAAAGTCGTCCCTCAAACCAGATGTGAGGGGCACAGCACAACATTGTACAGGGTTGGGCAGGGTCTGTTCAAAAGAGGAGAAATGGGAGGGAGGTGTGTGCAAAGGTCCTGGGGCAATAGGCAGCAGGGCGAATGAAGGTCTCCTGCTGAGGGGTGGGAGTTCATAGCGGCTAGGATTAGGCCAAGGATGTGGGCCTGAATGCCATCATTTGCACTATCCAGGAAGAGATGCTCACATTTGACAAGGATTTTAATGGCATTTCAGGGAGACTCAGGTGGAGACCTTATTAGAGCAACCAGGGAAGTGACATTTGAGGTTAGACCAAAATGAAGTTGGGGAGAGAGCCATGTGGGGAAGGCTACCTTCCAGGCAGAGGGGACAGCCCATGCAAAGGCCCTGGGGCAGAACTGCACCTGGCCTGTTGGAAGCACAGCTAGGAGGCCCACTCTGTGGCTAGACCAGAGTGAGGGGAGGGAGAGAGTAAGGAAGGGAGGGCAGGGGTGGGACCGGGTGAGGCAGGGTCTGTAGGCTGCCAGTAAGACTTTAAATGTTATCTAAGGGTCATGAAATTTTCTCCAGTGAAGGACAAACCAAACAGCTGTTTGGGGGGCTGAAAGAAACCCCCTTCAGGGCACCAACCCCTCTGAAGGAGGCCTCTGTGTCTCTGTCCTGCATTCCTGGGTAAGGATACAGTTCCCTCTTTTCTTTTTCTTTCTTTCTTTCTTTTTTTTTAGACAGAGTCTCACTTTGTCACTCTTGGTAGAGTGCTGTGGCATCATAGCTCACAGCAACCTTAAACACTTGGGCACAAGTGATCCTCTTGCCTCAATCTCCCAAGTAGTAGGGACTATAGGTGTCCGCCACAATGCCCAGCTAGATTTTTAGAGACGGGGTCTCGCTCTGGCTCAGGCTGGTCTCAAACCCATGAATTCAGGCAATCCACGCATCTCAGCCTCCCAGAGTGCTAGCAGTTCCCTCTTGAACACAGGAAGAAGCACAGGGCAGAGCAGGGACTTGAGTGTGGCCAGAGGACCCAGGACAGTTTTAAGGTAGGAAGTTGCCAAAGGTGTGAGATGGTGGCTGAAATAGGGCAACCCATCAGTGGTTCTGGCTCTCCTGCCCTCTCCCAGGACACAGCCTGTGCATGTGCTGTCCAGGAGCAAAAACTCGGGAGAGAATGACCTAGAAAAACAGCCTCAGGCAGGAGTTTGCTGTAGGAAAAGATTACATTTTCTGCAATCCCCAGATCGAGATTAAGGACAGTTCTAGTGGGAGGACTCCATGCAGTCCTCTGCCCTCCCTCCCTCTGTGTCTCCAAGCTGGGGGCAGGGGCTGAAGGCGGCTGGGTGCCTCCAGGGGTCCCTCAATCTTCTCAGCTACAGCAACTTGCTTCCCGCCATCACAGTGCTGCTCCATGTGGCGTGTGAATTCCCAGACATTTTTTGGACATCTGCACATAAACACGTGTCCACCCAAATCTAGAATTCAGTTTGGCATTTCATTTTATTTTGCCATGAATGAGATTCCACCATCTGTAATTGTTTGGCAACCTTCACATTTTTTCTTCCATTTAAAGATATCTCAGCCATCTTTCCCCCATGCATATCTCCCAGTGTGTCACAAGTAACCATAGATCATGGCTTATTTGAGTGATCCCTAATTGATCCCTTCGCTTAGGTCAGTCCCCCCCCCAAATACACACACAATTATTTCTCAGCTGGATGTCTCTGTTGGTATGTATGAATCTCCCCTCGTTCCATGAATCTGTTTATTTTACTGATCTCCTAAAGACAAAAACCGAGGTTAGTTCCATTTTCCCCAATGTTTGCACTTCAGCCACCTTTCCCCAGCAGCATCTACACCCTCTGCATCTCACAGCATGTGTGGGCTGCACTTGGTGTGCCTAGTCCCCAATTGGTGGGTACATAGGGTAGTTTCAAGTTTCTTCAGTGTTTCAAACAACACTGAGGAAAACCTCCTTGTTCATCCTGCTCTGGTCCTACATAGGAATTTTTCTCAAGGATGCATCAATACTCACTCAAGTCTATTGGCTTAAAACAATAGAAATTGATTCTCTTGAATCAATAGAAATTGATTCTCTTGAAGTTCAACAAGAACAATAGAAATTGATTCTCTTGAAGTTCTGGAGATCAGAAGTCCAAAATTAAGGCTCTAGGGGAAGATCTTTCCTTGACCCTTCTGGCTTCTGGTGGCTGCTGGCAATCCATGGTGTCCCTTGACTTGTAAACAAGTCTCTGCCTCTGTTGTCGCATAGCCATCTCCTTGTGTGTCTGTGTCCATATTTCTTTTTTTTTTTTTTTTTGTCGCAGTTGTCATTGTTGTTTTAGGTGGCCTGGCCCAAACTCATCAGCCTCGGTGCATGTGGCTGGTGCCCTACCCACGGAGCTACAGGTGCCGCCCTGTGTCTATATTTCTGTTGTATATGGATGCCAGTCATTGGATCAAGGCCCACCCTAATCTGTCATGACTTCATCTTAACTAATTATATCTGCACAATACAAACCATCTCCCCTGTTACATGCACATCATCTCTAGCATTAAGGAAGAGGTCAGTCATTCAGAGCTCTGCACCTGTTGACTCTCACCTTAAATTTGAGGCGGGGCCAGGGAAGGCAGGAGCTGCCCTCTCAGGTGTTTGTATAGCAGAAGAGGACCATATAGCCTGAGTCCAGCCGGGCCAGGACTGTGGGAACTGTGAAGAAAAAGGCAGCCTGGCAGGGGCTGAGGGGTGCTGGGGGGAATCCCTGAGGATTTCAGCTGCTAGGATGCTGAAAATAGCTGCCTAGCTAATGGGGAATTGGCCAAGCAGAAGAAGCTGGGCTGTGCTGTCTCGCTGCCATCTGGCTGCTCCCTCCACACCCTGACCCCATCTCGACCCCCACCCCACCCCCAGGAGTTGGACTGTGGCCAAGCAGAGTGAGGGGTAGGGATGGAGGCCATCAGGCTGCTGGGAGAGATGGAAGCAGCTGGGAAGTCACAGCCACTGGGACCCAGGGCATGTTGGCATAATCTGTTCACTCACCATGGCTCCACGCCATGTCCCCCTTACTGCCCACGAACTCCCCTTACAGTTTTCCCAGCCACCTGCTCCGCACTGGGTGTTCCCCTAGCCTGGAATGCCCTTCCTTCCACAAACACCCACAGAGCACTTTCTGCTCATCCCTTGGGTCCAAGCTTACTGGGGTGCTATCAAATCACTATAAACTGGGGGCCTTCAAACAACAGAAATACATCTTCTCACCTCCATCTGGAGGGCAGATGTCCAAAATCAAAATGTCTGCAGGACAGTGCTCCCTCTAAAGGCTCCAGGGGAGGGTCCTTGTCTCTTCCACCTTCTGGGAACTCCCGGCAAAACTTGGCTTGTGGCTGCATCACTTGCTACAGTCTCTGCCTCTGTGTACATCTCTATGTGCATCCAAATATCTCCCCTGCTGTGAGGACACCAGTCCTTGCACAAAGGCTCCCCTCTGGCTCACCCTCATTATAATCTGATCCCATCTGCAAATCTAAATAAGGTCCCATCCACAGGTACCAAAGTATAGGACTTGAAAATATCTTTTCTTTATTTCTTTTTTTTTTTTATAGAGACAGAGTCTCACTTTATCGCCCTTGGTAGAGTGCCATGGCATCACACAGCTCACAGCAACCTCCAACTCCTGGGCTTAGGCGATTCTCTTGCCTCAGCCTCCCGACTAGCTGGGACTACAGGCGCCCGCCACAACGCCCGGCTATTTTTTTTGTTTTGCAGCTTGGCCGGGGCCGAGTTTGAACCTGCCACCCTGGGTATATGGAGCCGGCACCTTACTGACTGAGCCACAGGGGCCGCCCTTGAATATATCTTTTGGAGAGACACAGTCCTGCCTGCCATAACAGGGGCTCAGCTAGAATATCACCTTGCCCAGTCTGAAGTCACATCCTCCTTCAACCCTCATAGCCCTTCAGGAGACTACTTCCCCTCAGGTCTGTTTCCTGTGTTTAAGGAACACACAGACACTTATCAAGCTACTGTTATGTGCCACACATAGTCTAGGTTTTGAGAGGACAGCCAAGATGAACACAAAGACCTTGGAGAGTTGACAATCCATTTGGAAGAGACAACAAGCAGGGCTTTATGATACATCATAATTTCAGGTGATGGAACACATAGACAAACAGGGCAACACACAGAGGACAAGATGGGGGTGGCCTTTAGCTGATGAGGCCCCTTGGGGGGACTGGGGGTCGTTCAAGCTACTTATTTCTCCACCCTACAGACGTGACCTCTAGGAGGGCAGGATCCTTGTCTGATTTATTCACAGGTGTATTTGAGCCTGGTACACAGTAGGTGCTCAATAATTTTTTTTATTTTTTGTAGAGACAGAGTCTCATTTCATCACCCTCGGTAGAGCACTGTGGCGTCACAGCTCACAGCAACCTCCAACTCCTGGGCTTAGGCGATTCTCTTGCCTCAGCCTCCCAAGTAGCTGGGACTAAAGGCACCTGCCATAATGCCTGGCTATTTTTTGTTGCAGTTTAGCCGGGGCTGAGTTTGAACCCTCGGTATATGAGGCTGGCACCCTACTCACTGAGCCATAGGCACCACTCTCTCTCTCTTTTTTTTTTTTAGATAGGGTCTCACTCTATGGCCCAGGCTGGAGTGCAGTGGCACAATCACAGCTCAGTGTAGCCTCCAACTCCTGGAATGAATGTTTGGATTTTCCTCTCTCTCCCTCTCTCTTTTTTTAAAATTCCAGTCATGCTTGGAGTATGAGGAATACATGTTTTGTTTTTTTTTTAATTGAGACAAAGTCTAATGATCCTCCTGCCTCATCTTCTTAGTAGCTGGGTCTACAGGCACCACCATGCCCAGCTAACTTTTCCATTTTTTGTAGAGATGGTGTCTAACTTTTGCTCAGGCAGGTCTTGAACTCCTGAGCTCAAGCAATCCACCCACCTCAACCTCCCAGAGTACTGGGATTACGGGCATAAACCACTGCACCTGGCCATAAACAAAAATTTTTACACTGTATATTGGTTCCTCTCCAGTTCAGTAAATCCTTCCTTTTGCAATGTTCTCATTGAGGTAAAATTCACTTAACATAACAATCACCCTTTTATTTTTTTAAGTTTTTTTAATTTCATAAAATTTTTTGAGTTTTTTTAATTTCATGAAATTTCATAATTTCATTAAATTATGAAAATTTAATTTCATAATTAAGGGCTGGGTGTGGTGGCTCACGCCTGTAATCCTAGCACTATGGGAGGCCAAGTGGGTGGATAGTTTGAGCTCGCTGGTTCAAAACCAGCCTGAGCAAAAACCAAGCTCCATCTCTACTGAAAATAGAAAAACTGAGGCAAGAGGATCGCTTGAGCCCAAGAGTTGGAGGTTGCTGTGAGCTATGATGCCATATCACCCATGGCGACGTCTTGAGGCTCTGTCTAAAAAAAAAAAAATATTAAGGGAGTACAAGTTTTTTTGTTACATGGATATTTTGTGTAATGCTTAAGCCAAGGTTTTTGGTGTGCCCATCACCAGATCAATGTTCATTGTGCCCCTAAAGTACCTTTTATTTTTATGTATTTATTTTTTGAGATAGAGTCTCAAACTTTTGCTCTGGGTAGAGTATTGTGGCATCATAGCTCACAGCAACCTCTGACTCCTGGGCTCAAGCAATCCTCTTGCCTGAAATTTTTTTTTCTATTTTTAGTAGAGATGAGGTCTTGCTTTTTGCCCAGGCTGGTCTCCAACACGTGAGCTCAAGCTATCCACCTGCCTCAGCCTCCCAGAGTGCTAAGATTGCAAGTGTGATCCACCGCGCCCGGCCCAATGTACCTTTTTGAAGGTAGGATTCAGTAGTTTTAGTACATTTACAAGGTGCTGCAACCATCACCAACCAGTACCTCAAGCCAGAACACTCCATCAGCCCAAAAGAAACCCTGTCTCTATCCCCAGTCCCTGACACCACTAATCTATTTCCTCTCTGTGGATCTGCCTGTTCTGGACATCTCACATAAATGGAATCACACAATGTGTGTCCTTCTGTGTCTGGCTTCTCTCACGGAGCAGGAGGGATCCTCAAGGCCCTTACACGGTGTGGCCCATGTCAGAGCCTCCTTTTCGTGGCTGAGTGATATTCCCGTGTGTGGATGGACCAGGTTGTGTTGATCCATCCAACCTCTGATGGATATGTGAGCTGCTTCCGCTTTCTGCCTATTACAGATGCTGCCGCTGTGAACGTCCTTGCTCAGGTTTTCTGTGGCGGTGTATCCAGATCTCCTGCACGCTGATCCCACCACTGCGGGGGCGCGGTGGAGTCGCGCTTCTTGAACCTGCTAGTGTGGGGCGTGAGAAGGACCTGTCCGGCTAACGCTGCCCCACTCGCCTTCAGGTGCGCAGGAGGATGGTGGCGCGGCCCTAGGCCCAGGCCCCGCACCATGAGCTGCTGGCTGTGCGTCCTGAGCCTGCACCTGCTGCTGCTGCCCGCTGCTCCGCCTCCCGCCGGGGGCTGCCCGGCCCGCTGCGAGTGCACCGCTCCGACGCGCGCCGTGGCCTGTGCGCGCCGCCGGCTCACCGCCGTGCCCGAGGGCATCCCGGCCGAGACGCGCGTGCTGGAGCTGAGCCGCAACCGCATCCGTTGCCTGAACCCGGGCGACCTGGCCGCACTGCCGGCGCTGGAGGAGCTGGATCTGAGTGAGAACGTGA
The DNA here is from genome assembly GCA_963573935.1 of Arctocebus calabarensis. Taxonomy (NCBI): domain Eukaryota; kingdom Metazoa; phylum Chordata; class Mammalia; order Primates; family Lorisidae; genus Arctocebus; species Arctocebus calabarensis. The sequence continues at coordinate 7,846 of CAUYON010198827.1, forward strand.
TCGCGCACGTGGAGCCAGGAGCCTTCGCCAACCTGCCGCGCCTGCGCGTCTTGCGTCTCCGCGGCAACCAGCTCAAGCTCATCCCTCCCGGAGTCTTCACGCGCCTAGACAACCTCACGCTGTTGGACCTAAGCGAGAACAAGCTGGTCATCCTGCTAGACTACACCTTCCAGGACCTGCGCAGCCTCCGCAGGCTTGAGGTGGGCGACAACGACCTGGTGTTCATCTCACGCCGGGCCTTCGCGGGGCTGCTGGCGCTTGAGGAGCTGACCCTGGAGCGCTGCAACCTCACAGCGCTATCCGGAGAATCGCTGGGCCACCTGCGGGGCCTGGGCTCTCTGCGGCTGCGGCACTTGGCCATTGCTGCCCTGGAAGACCAGAACTTCCGGAAACTTCCCGGGCTGCTGCACCTGGAGATTGACAACTGGCCGCTGCTGGAAGAGGTGGGCGCGGGCAGCCTGCAGGGCCTCAACCTCACCTCGCTGTCAGTCACCCACACCAATATCACCGCCGTGCCGGCCGCCGCGCTTCGCCACCAGGCACACCTGACCTGCCTCAACCTGTCACACAACCCCATCAGCACGGTGCCGCGCGGGTCCTTCCGCGACCTGGTCCGCCTTCGCGAGCTGCATCTGGCTGGAGCCCTGCTGGCTGTGGTCGAGCCGCAGGCCTTTCTGGGGCTGCGGCAGATTCGCCTTCTCAACCTCTCCAACAACCTGCTGTCCACGCTAGAGGAAAGCACGTTCCATTCGGTCAACACGCTGGAGACGCTGCGTGTGGACGGCAACCCGCTGGCCTGTGACTGTCGCTTACTGTGGATTGTGCAGCGCCGCAAGACCCTCAATTTCGACGGGCGGCTGCCGGCCTGCGCCACCCCCGCCGAGGTTCGCGGCGACGCGCTGCGCAACCTGCCAGATTCGGTGCTGTTCGAATACTTCGTGTGCCGCAAGCCCAAGATCCGTGAACGGCGGCTCCAGCACGTCACAGCCACCGCGGGCGACGACGTCCGCTTCCTCTGCCGCGCGGAGGGAGAGCCGGCGCCCATCGTGGCCTGGGTGACACCACAGCATCGGGTGGTGACAGCCACCAGCACGGGCCGAGCACGAGTGCTCTCAGGGGGAACGCTGGAGATCAGGGACGCGCGGCCTCAGGACAGCGGCACCTACACCTGCATGGCCACCAACGCGGGCGGCAACGACACCTACTTCGCCACGCTGACCGTGCAGCCGGAGCCAGCGGCCAACCGGACCCTGGGCGAGGGCCGCAATGATACGCAGGCGGCCGTCCGCGCCCCACTGGACCTCACCACCATCCTGGTGTCCACGGCCATGGGCTGCATCACCTTTCTCGGCGTGGTCCTCTTCTGCTTCCTGCTGCTATTCGTGTGGAGTCGCGGCCGCGGGCAGCACAAGAATAACTTCTCAGTGGAATACTCCTTCCGTAAGGTGGACGGCCCTGCTGCTGCAGCGGGCCAGGGCGGTGCCCGAAAGTTCAACATGAAAATGATCTGAAGGGTCCCCAGGGGCGGCCCTACCCTTCCCCACTGGGACTGTTGGCTCTGGCCCTGCTAGGAGGGCCAGGCTGATTTCCACCTATGCATTTTCTTGGAGGGGGAGGCGGTGGCTGCAAGGCAGCTCCTGGAAGAACTTCCCCTTTTTTGTAAACCCAACCAGAGGACTGTTTTTCATCAGGATGCATCTTTTGCAGTTTCTCAAGCATTTTCTAAAGGTTTCAACCCGTCTTCCTGCCCCTGCTGCGGTCGCTGAGCTGGTAGGGATTGAGGGGGTGTAAAGGGATGGGGTGCTGGGCTTCCATCTACCAGCCCGTACAGGACACACACTGCAGCTGTCCCCAGGACACCCATCCCTTTCCAGCCCTTTTGCACACTTCACACCTGGGGGGATGATCTACATCCAGGACCCACTGAGGGGCTCACAGCCCTGAGGGGAGGGTGCACAGAAAGTCTGTACTATTCACACCTGGGTGGCACACACCCTGAGCACATACTTGTTCTCATCTGGGACATAATCAGACACACAGTATGGAGGTAAAATATACACTCCCCACACATCCTGCTTACCCCAAAACCAGGCCCTAGGCTCCAGGGCTCACCACAGGGGCATACAGGGCTCTTGTGAGAGCACAACTCACACATGGACACACAGTTCATACCCAGGACATAAATAACTCATTCCTGGGCCATGCTTACCTCACACCCAGGACATGTACAATTTACACAGGGCCACATTCATCTCATACCTAAGATACAGTCATCTCACACTTGGGAGAGGTACAGGTCATACCCTGGACACATTCAGCTCACACCTAGAACGGTCACAGGTCACACCCAGGACACACTTAGTTCACATCTGGGACACACTTGTCTCACACTTGGGGCAGGCATAGGTCATACCCTGGAGAAACTCAGCTCATACCTGACACAAACACAGGTCACACCATGGACACAGCTCACATATGGGACAGGCACAGATCACACATGAGACACAGCTGACACCTAGGACACACCAGCTCACATCTGGGACAGGCACAGTTCACACATAGGACACACTCAGCTCGCACCTGGGGCAGGCACAGCTCACACCTGAAGCATAATTCACACCAAGGACACAGCTCACACCTGGGGCAGGCACAGCTCACTCCCAGCTCCTACAGAGCCAAGTGTCTCGCAGCAGACATTGGTGACTGGGTTAAGGTCTTTGGAGCAGGTCGGCCTTACCTTGAAGGGCCCAGCACACTCCAGGTGATTCCTATCATGGGTCCCCATGCCCTGCCCTCCATCCTCCCTTCTGCCAGCGCCCACTGCCCAGAAGGACTGCCCTCTATGAGAAGCCATTTCCCAGCTTCCTCCACCACCCTTCCTGTTGCCACTTGCTTCCTAGCAAGAGGGTGTGCACCCTACACAGGAGAGGCCCAGGAACATAGCTTCCGGGGTGTCCGTGTCCCTCGAACAGGCAAGCTGGAGGGACCTTCAGTCCTAAGTACACACTGACCCCTGAGCCAGCTTCAGACAAGCTCCAAGTGTGGCTCCTTTATGCCCAGTCCTTGCTGACCATGACTTAGATGGGGAATGAAACCAGGGAATATGAGCAGCTATTGGGAGTACCTGTTATGTGCACTGCAAGGGCAGTGATAGGGACAAGGCAGAATGAGGACTTCATGCTACAAAGAGGCCTGGACCCAAATCCTTTGTCTGCAACTTTCAGGGTGAGGCAGTTCTAGGACCAGGAACTCACAGGCAGATTGCCGTTCTGGTTAAGGAAGAGCTTCCCCAAGGTCACTGCCCTGTTGCTCTATAGGTGGTGAGTTTCCCATCACTGGGGCTAATAAGCAGGAGCTGAGGTTTTTCAGGATTCAGACACCACACAGGGACCATCCTGGAGCCAGCCTCCCCCTACCCAGTTCTTGTCCCCACCCTCCACCTTGAGTAAGTGACAGGACATTGTTGGGAGAAAGAGCACAAAAAACATTGTGGGTCCAGGGCTTGGCCTCTGACTGGAAGGTCAGAACAGTGTCCTGAGGGACTTTATAGGAAGGCTCAGTGCCAGCTCTACTCTCACCCAGCTTTTCAATCTCAGCTGGCAACTAAGGACTGCTGAGACCATCAGTGTCCTCATCTGTGAGGTGGGTCTGAGGGTGAAACCCATTGCCCTGTATCCAGGCGTTCAGATGGGATTGATGGCTTGACTTGAATCCCGGATCCCACAAGACTGCTCTGATATCACCCAGAGAGAAAGGTGACTCAACCCCGAAGGCTTTGAACAAATGATTCAGATGGAACCAGAAGGAAACCCCTGTCTGTTCTTCCTGAGCTATGGCTGGGAGCCTCTGGACGCCCCTGTCCTGCCCCACAGTGTACAGATGGACTAGCAGGAGTGGGTATGAGTGAGAGGTGAAGACCTATAACCCCAAACTCTGCCTCTGAGTTGTGTAGAACTGACTATATTCTTTTCCCTAGCATCCCCCTGCCCCTGGTTGCCATGATGACCCCAAGGGCCCGTTAAAATGACATCCAAGTGCCTTTAGTATTATCAAAGACAGGAGGGCATGCATTCTCGGTGGCAGTAGGGTTTACAGAGCATCGGTATATTGGGATTTCCCACCTCCCTTCTCCCTGTCACTGTCCCAACATGTACCAAGACCCCCTCAGCCCTCTACCTTCCACCCTGCTGTATTTGGTTAAAATCCAATAAAAATAAAACTGATTTAATAACAAACTTGATTTTTTTTTATTCCCATGGGAGAGGTAGAGGGCAGAAGGAAGGGCTGAGGGATAAGGGGGCTGCTGGGGTCCCCAAGGAGGAGCTGACTCTGAGGGAATGGTACCCAGTGACAATTTTAGAGGCCACACTTCAGGAATACCCATGCCGTTCCCAGTGCTATTCCAGGCACTGTCCATATTAAATCCTTTCAGGCTGATGAGAACTCCAGGAGCTGGGTCCTATTAGAAACCCATTTACAGGGCAGCGCCTGTGGCTCAATGAGTAGGGCACCGGCCCCATATACTGAGGGTGGCAGGTTCAAACCTGGCCCCGGCCAAACTGCAACAAAAAAATAGCCGGGCATTGTGGTGGGTGCCTGTAGTCCCAGCTACTCGGGAGGCTTAGGCAAGAGAATCACCTAAGCCCAAGAGCTGGAGGTTGCTGTGAGCTGTAATGCCACAGCACTCTACCAAGGGCGACAGAGTAAGGCTGAAAGAAAAACGAAACCCATTTACAGATGGGCCAATGGAGGTTCAAAGGATGTGGCAATCTGCTTAGAGTCCCCAGCTAGGGAGAGGTGGAGAGCTGAGAGGGGCGGCAGGGCTGGGCTGTCCGCTGGGGAACAGGGGAAGAGAGGCAAAGGCTGGCCCCTGCTTTAGGTCCGCAAGCCATTTCTAGGCACAAGGGAAGAAGTGACCAGTTGGTCACTTCTTCCCTTGTGCCTAGAAAGTCTCACTTCTGGGGTGGGGAGGGTCCTATGTCCATCCCGGCCTGTGTCTGAGGGCTCTGGGGAAAGTTAGGGAGCCCTGAGTCCTGAAGTAATACTAACAAAGTGCTTTATCCTCACAGCAACCCCCACCCAGCAGATGGGGAAATTGAGGCATGAAGAGGCCACCCACTCTGCCCCAAGCTCTTTCTGGAAGGAGGTGGACAGAGACAGGGTCATCCACAAAAGCCACAGCCAAGATGTGGGGCACATTGCCAATTCTCCTGTGGGTCTCATTTCTCCTTTTTCTCCTACAGCCAAGACAGAAGAAACTAATGCCTTGTGTGTCTTAGTTTCCCCACCCAGAAAGGCTGCCACTCCCTATCCAGTGACCCTCGAGTCCCTGGTTTAAACCAGGTGCAATATGCTAGATTTTCCTCAATCCTATGTCATTCAGGGGCATAGCAGGTGGATGAAAGGGGAGACCCCAGCTGAGGGGCCCTGCCTTGGCTTGGGCAGCCAAGACCCATTTTTTTAGTGTCTAGAAACACCAAGATGGGGCCCCTTACATGGCTGTCTTCAGAGTTCCCTGAAAACACAGGATGGGCCCAGGTCTGGGGGGGTTCTGATCATGCCTGCTTTGATTTTCCATCCCGGAAGGAGCTAAGGCAGGATGGGGGGGTCCCCCTAGACCATGCCTATGTACTCACACTCCTCTGACCCCCATCTCACAGACACAGACCTACTGCAGTTGCTGTGTGGCCTGGGGAAAGTCACTCCCCCTCTCTGTGCCCTGGTTTGTTCATCTACTCACTGGACGGCAATATTCCTATGTTATGCAAGATGAAAACTGAGTTTCCTACAACACCTATAACAAATAACTGCAAACCTAATGGCTTAAAAGAACTCACATTTGTTATTTGACAGTTCTGGTGCTCAAAAGTCTAAACAGGATCTGCAAGACAGGTCTCTACTGGAGGATCCAGGGGTGGACCCATCTCCCACCTTTTCCAGCATCTAGCGGCTTCCCACATCCCTTGATTCAGGGCCTCCCTCTTCAGAGACAACAGCTCACCATCTACCCTGACCCTCCTGCCACCTTGTATGAGGCCCCTCTTGTGACACTGAGCCCCTGGATGATCTAGAATGACCTCCTATCTCAACGCAACTGATTAAAACCCCCATGCCACCTGCCAAAAAGCATGACTAGTTATAGGTCCTGGGAATTAGGGCACAGCACCTCTGGGGGCTGCTACTCTGCTTACTACAAAAACAGAGGTGTGTTTTCTCAGGAACGCCAATGTCACATGAAATCCACATGTGGCATCTGTGCCCCAAATGCCAGGTGATGCCAGGTACCCAGAAAGAACATGGCCTCAGCTTCTATGTTGTTCAATCAATGCCTATTGAATGGAAGGACAGCTCCAGGGTCTGGAGAGGGTCTAATGTGACAAGCAGCAGAGCATGTCACAGGAGGCCACCTTTTAGGGTGAGCTGGGGCAAGCAGCCCCATATCAGGATCGCAGAGCAAGATGGGGCTCATCAGGGTGCTTATTATATTATAGTGCTATATAGGCACTATATAGGCACTATATAGGCATATTATAGTGCTAAGCAGATGCCAACTCTGCCCTCCCCTCCCATCCATGTAGGAAGTATAAGGAACCGCACCCTGATCCTCTGCCCTGATTCCAATAAAACCCAGTTTTATTGGAATAAACTCCCCAGTTCCAGCATTTGGGGAGGCTGAGCCAGAAGGATTGTTTGAGCTCAGGAGTTTGAGACCAGCCTGAGCAAAAGCGATATCCTGTCTCTACTAAAAAATCGTAAAATTAGCCAGATGAAATAGTGTACACCTGTAGTCCCAGCTACTGGGGAGGCTGAGGCAAGAGGATCTCTTGAGCTAGAAGTTCTAGGCTGCAGGGAGCTGTGATCACAACCACCTCCTGGAGGACAAAGTAAGACCCTATCTCTTAATAAAATAAAATTTTAAAGTAAATAAATGATAACAATGTAGGAAATAACGGACCCTCAGACTGGAAGTGCCTGTAAGAGTTAGCAGAATGGTGTTGTCCCAACTGTGTCATGGGATCCTCTGGGAGGATGTTTATGAAATGAATCCTGGATCCTTCAGAAGGGAGGAGAAAGGAGGACAGGAGGACCCAGAAATGGCTTGCGGACCTAAGGTCCCAGCCCTCATCTGCTAAGTGACCTAAAGTGAAACCCTGACCGTCTTTGGGCACATTTCCCTAAGGAAAGCAGCACAGGAGACTCCATGTGAAATACAGTCAAACCACTAACCAAGAACATCTTTGCACTTGCAGGAATTTCTCAGTCCTCTTGGTATTAGGTGTGGGGGAGGAGGTTCAGGTTAGGGTTCAGACTTCTTTCCCCTCAAAAGGCAGGATGAATATCAAGTCCAAAGACAGTTCTGACAGACACATGCTTAAGCTGGGATTTCATAACATGCCTGCTTTTTCTGGATTTTGTTTTATTTTGTTTTTGAGGCAGGGTTTTACTCTGTTACCCGGGCTGGAGTGCTGTGATGTAACAACAGCTCACTGTAGCCTTAAACTCCTGGGCTCAATTGATCTGCCTGCCTCAGCCTCCCAAGGAGCTGAGACTATAGACACAATTCCACCTGGCTAATTTTTCTATTTTTTATATAGACAGGGTCTTGCTATGTTGCCCATGCTGGTCTCCAGCTCCTGGCCTCAAGTGATCTCCCAATCTCCCCAAATGCTGGAATTACAAGTATAAGCAACCAAACCTGGCTAACGTTTTTTTGTAATTTTTGGCCGGGGCCGGGTTTGAACCCACCACCTCCGGTATATGGGGCCAGTATCCTACTCCTTTGAGCCACAGGTGCCACCCCTTTTTTTGTTGTTGTTGTTGTTGTTTGAGGCAGAGCCTTAAGCTGTCACCCTGGATAGAGTGCTGTGGCATTGGCATCACAGCTCACAACAACCTCCAATTCCTGGGCTTAAGCGAGTCTCCTGCCTCTGCCTCCCAAGTAGCTGGGAGTACAGGTGCCAGCCACAACACCTGGCCATTTTTTGTTTGCAGCTATCACTGTTGTTTGGCGGGCCCAGGCTGGATTCGAACCCACCAGCTCAGTTGTACGTGGCTGGCGTCTTAGCCACTTGAGCCACAGGCGCTGAGCCCTTTTTTGTTTTTTTTGAGAGAAAGTCTCAAGCTATTGCTCTGGGTAGAGGGCCGTGGCATCACAGCTCACTGCAACCTCAAACTCTTGGGCGCAAGCGATTTGCCTCAGCCTCCCAAGTAGCTGGGACTACAGGTGCTTGCCACAAGGCCTGGCTATTTTTTTGTTGCATTTGTCATTGTTGTTCAGCTGACCTGGGCCAGTTTCGAACCCACCAGCCTTGGTATATGTAGCTGGTGCTGTAACCACTGTACTATGGGCACCAAGCCTTTTTTTTTTTTTTTTTTTTTTTTTTTTAGACAGAGACTCACTTTGTCGCCCTAGTAGAGTGCCTTAGCATCATAACTCACAGCAAACTCAAACTCCTGGGCTCAAGCCATTCTCTTCCCTCAGCCTCCCAAGTAGCTGGGACTACAAGTGCCCACCACAACACTCAGCTAGTTTTTTAGAGACTGGGTCTCACTCTTACTCAGGTTGGTCTTGAACCTGTGAGCTCAGGCAATCCACCCACCTTGGTCTCCAAGAGTGCTAGAATTACAGGCATGAGCCACCTCACATGGCCTTAAACTTGGCTAATTTGGCCTAGCACTGTGGCTCACGCCTGTAATTCTAGCACTCTGGGAGGCTGAGGCACGTGGATTGCTTGAGCTCACGAGTTCGAGACCAGTCTGAGCAAGACGGAAACCCCATCTCCACTAAAAACTGAAGCAAGAGGATCGCTTGAGCCCAGGAGTTGGAGGTTGCTGTGAGCTATGACACCATGGCACTCTACCCACTCTGTCTCAAAAAAAAAAAAAAAAACACTTGGCTAAATTTTGTTTTTGAGATGGGGTCTTGCCATGTTGCCCAGGCTATCTCAGATTCTTGGGTTCAAGCAGTCTTCCTGCCTTGGCCTCCTGAGTAGCTGTATGTAACTACAGCCATGTGTCATCACGGCACCCAGCCTGCTTAGGTTTTAACTATTCTTTTTTTTTTTTTGAGACAGAGCCTCAAGCTGTCACTCTGGATAGAGTGCTGTGTCTTCAACCTCCAGTTCCTGGGCTCAAGCGAGTCTCCTGCCTCCGCCTCCCAAGTAGCTGGGACAACAGGCACCCGCCACAATGCCCGGCCATTTTTTGGTTGCAGCTGTCATTGTTGTTTGGCAGATCCAGGCTGGATTCGAACCCGCCAGCTCAGGTGTACGTGGCTGGCGCCTTAGCCCGTTGAACCACAGGCGCCAAGCCTGGTTTTAACTATTCTTGATTTTCCACTTATGGTTATTATAAAATGTCTTTTCTAGTCTCGGCGCCTGTAGCTCAACTGGCTAAGGCGCCAGCCATATAAACCTGAGCTGGTGAGTTCAAATCCAGCCTGGCCTGCCAAACAACAATGATGGCTGCAATCAAGGAATGGCTGGGCGTTGTGGCAGGCGCCTACAGTCCCAGCTACTTGGGAGATGGAGGCAGGAGACTCACTTGAGCCCAGGAATTGGAGGTTGCTGTGAGCTGTGATGCTACAGCACTCTATCCAGGGTAACAGCTTGAGGCTCTGTCTCAACAACAAAAAAAGTCTTCTCTAAAAAAAAAAAAATGCATCAAGGCAGTGGAGGAGGGGTAGGCGGGGAAGTGAGTTAATTAAATTTTATAAAGAAACATCCAGCAAATGCAGCCATTATGAGGCAGAATGTGGGAGATGCTTTCCTTGACTCTCAGGAGCACAGAGAGTGGAGGAGACTTGCCCACAGTCACAAAGCTCTTGGAACAGAGCCAGAGGATCTTTGCCCACATTGCAAGTCCTTTGGGGGTATGCTGGGGGCTTCTCAGATGGTGCTGCAGGAGGGGACAAGGTTCTCAGGGAAGTGAAAACTACAGAGAACATAGCACCCTGGTTGCATTTCTCCCTAAACAGTCATTGCTGGAAGTTCTCTGCCCTCACCTAGGGTTGGGGAGCAGAATGTTTCTGCTCCCCAATCTCAGGGGTTCCCCATTGCCTCATACCCCAGTTTGGCCTCCAGGAGCCTAGCCTGTCTTCCACCTCCCCCCAATCCACCCTCAGCCCTGAAACTGCTTTCTTTGGGGTGTGGCAATGCTGCAACAGACCACTCCCCTGCCCCACCCAGGCCCAGCCTGCGGTCTAACAGTCACCCGGATGGACATTTCCTGTCCCGAGGTGGGGGCAGGGGGTGCTCTGGTCAGACCCCTCCTGGGAGGCCAGGCGCTGCAGTCATTGGGAGTTTGTCCCCAAGGACCCCTCCTTCCCAAGGTCACGCCGGTCCTTGAAGGTAGGGGTCATTGGGAGGGCAGCTGGACAGAAGTGGCCACCTTCTGAGGGTGGGGGTTGGAGTAGGGCTGGGAGCTGACTGCTGTCAGCAACTGCATAGATGAACTTTTGCGGATGGGCCAAGGTCCCTATGGTCCCTATGGTCCCTATGTCTTGTTGCCCACCCCAACTGTGCCCCTGATGGCATGTCATCTGGTCTGGACATTCAGTCCTCATCCCACACACACAGTGGGGACCCTTCACACAATGAATATTGATGGAGGATACTCCTATCTCATGAATGAGTAAATTAGCCCAGAGAGGTGACAAACCCACTCAGGGTCTTATAGTGGGGTCACAGGTGGAGCTGGAATTTGGGTGCCCCTGCTCTAGAGAGGGCCCCAGAGCATCCCCAGACACACCAACAGAGAGTACCCGCAACCCTAAACCTGCACCCACCTCTGCAGCACATGGGTCACCCCACATGTGCCCCCCTCTGACCTTTTCCCACAGCATGAGCAGCTCCAAGCCAGCACCCGAGACCCAAGAGGCCGACAGCCCCACCTGGCCCACTCAGCCCACATACTGCAATCTTGGTGAGCAGCACCTTGCAGAGCCCCTGGGTGGAAGAGCAGGAACAACGGCTTATGAAAATGAGTCACCTGCCCAGAGCCACACAGGGAAACAGGGTCACCTGGATGGCACAACTCTTTCCAACTGCCCTTTCCCTCCTCTGAGCCTCAGTTTCCTTTTCCGTACATTGGGGCTGGCATCTTATTATATAGGGTACAGGGCAGTTGGGTATTATTGCCATTTTATAAATGGAGAAATTGGGTTTGGTACCTATAGCTCAAGCCGCTAGGGTGCCAGCCACATACACTGGAGGTAGCGGGTTCGACCCCAGCCTGAGCCTGTCAGACAGCAATGATAACTACAGCCAAAAAAATGCCCAGGCATTGTAGCGGGCGCCTGTAGTCCCAGCTACTTGGGAGGCTGAGACAGGAGAATCCCTTAAGCCCAAAAGAGTTTGAGGTTGCTGTGAGCTGTGATGCCATGGCACTGTATGGAGGACGACATAGTTGAGACTCTGTCTCAAAAAAAAAGAAAAGAAATGGAGAAATTGGGTGGTGCTCATAGCTCAGTGGGTAGGGTACCAGCCACATACACAGAGGCTGGCAGGCTCAAAACCAGCCCAGGCCAGCTAAAACAACAATGACCACTGCAACAAAAAGTAGCCAGGCATTGTGGCAGCACCTGTAGCTCTAGCTACTTGGGAGACTGAGGCAAAAGAATCGCTTGAGCCCAAGAGTTTGAGATTGCTGTGAGCTGTGAGGCCACGGCACTCTACCCAGGGCAACAGCTTGAGACGCTATCTCAAAAAAAAAAAATAGAAATGGAGAAATTGAGGCTAAGGGGCAGAGTCACATGTCCAGAGTCTGCCTGTCCTCAGCCCCCCACTCTCTTGGCCCACAGGTGAGGTCCGTGCTCACCTCCTGCCCTCCAAGGCCTGCTGCCCCCGAATCCCTGGAACCATCTCCACAGACCCACAGCCTCTGCCCCCACCCCTGCCCAAGAAGACTTTAACTCGGACCCAGTCTCTGCCCACTCATGGAGCCCTCACCCCCAGCCCTGCCAGAATGGGGCAGCCTCGGAGGCCCCTTCTAGGTTCCCACAGTGTAGATGAGAGTCAGGCTGAGGCCAGGCCAGCCTGTGCCCCCACAGAGCAGACCTTCAGCAGGCCTCCCGCTACACTGGGCCTCCTTCTCCGAGACCTGCACAGCCCAGAAGCTGTGTATGCTGCACTGGCTGCCCAGCAGCTTGAGGGCCTCCGCACCATCCAAGCCCGGCTCCGAGCCCGGCTCATGGGGGGCCGCCCTGGCCCCTGTGACCTTGGCCACAGCTTCAGGCTACTGGACAGCTCACCCTGCGTGGAGAGTGGGGATGCCCTGTACTACCGAGTGGTTCGGAGGAATGAAGATGCCTGGCACATCTTGGCCGCTAAGGTGAGCCCCATGCCATCTCATCTTCTTGAAGGTCTCCTGATTTTCTGTCTTAGACATAACCCAGGGCTTAATAGCTATTTTGCAACTAACACATGAATCAACAGTTCACCCTTAGAACCAAAGTTCTAAAGTGTGAGGTCATCTATATTTGAATCACCTGGGAATCTTGGGAAAATCCCTAACCACACCTTGCCAGAAAGCTATTTTATTATTTTTATCATTCAAAAATTTTTTTCTGCAAGGCATGGTGGCTTATGCCTGTAATCCTAGCACTCTGGAAGGCTAAGGCGGGTGGATAGCTTGAGCTCACTTTGAGACCAGTCTGAGCAAAAGCAAGACCCTGTCTCTACCGAAAATAGAAAAACTGAGGCAAGAGGATTGCTTGAGCCCAAGAGATGGAGGATGCTGTGAGCTATAATGCCAAGGCACTCTATCCAGGGCAACAGCTTGAGACTCAGTCTCAAAAAAAAAATAAAAAAAAATTTCTGTAGAGACAGGGTCTTGCAGTATTGCCCAATCTGGTTTCAACTCCTAGCTTTAAGCAATCCTCCCAAATTGCTAGGATTACAGGCCTGAACCTGTATGATACGAAGTGATAATAGTAGTGATAACGCAAAATATCTCAATATTATTTAAGGACCCATTAAAATGATATTTTTTAATCTACTGCGTTAAATAAAATATATTATGAAAATTACTTTCAAGAGGGTTCTTTTCACTTTTTCCTACCAGTGTGGCTATGGGAAAATTTTACATTTCATTCATGGCCTGTGCTGTGTTTCTCACACAGCCCAGCCTAGCCCTTTAGCTGACATCTCTCTCTTTACCAAGTGGTCAGGAAGAACCAGCCCTTTGGCAAACAAACTTTAAGCCTTAAACACCATCCTCCCTAGTGTACTTTTCCTGAAAGTAGTTATCTGTGATTAACATCAGAATTAATATTGACTCCGCCTTTCTGCAGGTGATGCAGCCAGCCCCCTAACCCCAGCCATGGCCAAGGCAATTTGAGGGTAGGCCAGGAAGGCTTCAGGGCAGGTAGAGAGGTAGGGCAGCCAGTACTGGTTTGTGGGCTTAGTGGTCCAGACATTGATGCACCCTCTGCCCTGCAGGTACCCAAGTCCAGAACGGAGGTGCCACACCCGTGGGACCTGGAGCTGCAGGCCTCCCTGCCTCCACACTTCAACCTGCAAGGGCTGTGTGGTCTGGTACCGGAGGGCACACTGCTCGCAGCACCCTGGAGAGGCCCTGTGGTGCTAGTGGCTGAGGTGCCAGAGCGCACTGTGACCCAGTGGCTAGCAGAGATCGGCGCGCAGGGGTCGGAGGAATTCGCGCAGGCCACTGCTCTCCTGCTGCTGCAACTGAGCGCGGCCCTGGAGTGCTTGGAGGCGCAGGGCGTGATCCTGGCCGAGCTGCGGCCTGAGAACCTACTGCTAGCGGCACCGCGGGGCTGTGCGGCCACCGGGACCCCGCGCTTGCTGCTGGCGGACTTCGGCTGCGTCTACCGGTGCCCTCTGGAAGCCCCGGGGAATCACGCACCTCAGCTGGTCCGCTTGCTCCGCGGGCTGCTGGGCCCTGCCAAGCCTTTGGCCTCGCCCTTGGCCGTGGGCCTGGAGCGCCTGGCCGCTCGGCTGCCCCATTCGCAGCCCTCAGCGGCTCGGACACGTGGCGCACTGCAGGCACTGCTCTGGGGTCCTGGGCCAGAGCTGTGTGGCCACGGAGCCTCCCTGGGGCCCTGGTTGGGGGCCCGCCGTGCACTACTAATCCTGCACCTGGCTGAACAGACGGCTGGTGGAGAGGCCCCAGGCCTTGAGGACTGGCTGTGCTGTGAGTACCTGGCTGAAGCCACGGAGGCCTTGCTGGGCCAGGCCCTGGTGCTGCTGTGGGACTGACCCGAACAGGGACACACCTGGTCAAGGCTGGAGGCTGATGGGCTGTGTCTCCAATGCTGGGGGACTTATGCCCAGGGCTTCCCAAAAGTGCAGTAGCCCAGCCCTGGCCAGGCTCTGATGCCAAGGCAACCACCCTTTTCCAAGGGTACACACCCTCTGCCAATCAATGTCTGTCTGAATATGTTCTGCCTTCCACCAGAAGCCACAAGGCTAAAGCCTGTCACTATTTCTGAGAGTGCAGATGTTGTTTTTCCAGTGCTCGGTCAGAGGCAGGCCCAGGCCAAGTTTGAACCTGTGGCTGGCACCCTACCCACTGAGCTACAGGTACCTCAGGCCTATCAGAGGCACTTCTGTCCCTGGAGCAACTCCTCATGCTGAGGATAGCATGACTATTCTAGGCCCTCGTGGAGAACTCTTTGTGCTCATGGGCAGGGATGGGGCTCCCTGGAATCTTAGACACTCAGCCCACCCAGTGGAAGTCTGGACTCACTGCCACCTTCCCCCTTTCTCCCCACTCACCCTGGTCCCTCCCTGTTCCTCTGTGACACACTAAGCCTCCAAGTCTTTGTATAGGCTGTTTCCTCTACCAGACTGTTCCACTCCTACTTCCTCTAAGCAAATAAATTCACCCCTCCTGGGCCCTCCATGGCTCCTTGCCCTGTTCTCCCTATCCCCCAACAGCATGTTATCACTACCTGGACATATTTATTCAATTCTGTATGTTATCTTCCATGAGGCTGTGAGGCCCCTGAGGGTAAAGGGCCAGACTTGGTACATAGTAGGTGTTCAATTAACAGTATGATAGAATAAGCAAGCAGGCAGAGATAAGACTCCTTAAGGGTCTCTGTTCATGCCTCTGAAATACAGCCCAGAAGCCTTGAGGGGGTCCCACTATCTTTAGTCGAGGTCTCCTCCCTGGAGGTGCCCCTCCAGACAATCTCCCATGGGCAATCCTGGGGAACCTTTCTAATTCCCAGATATGACCAGGTCCCCCTCCCATACTCCATGGCTCTCAAGTGCCATCAGATTACACACAGAGCACCTCAAGGGCTCTGCACTATCTCTAGCCAATCCTTCCTGCCCTGCCACATTGCTCATCCATGTAAGTGCTTTCTGGTTGCCAGGCCTTTGCTCATGTTGTGAAGAACCCTTCCCTTTACTTTGGTTCAGACTCCTATTCATCTTTCAACATCTTGGTTCCAGAGCCCTTTCCCTCCATTTGCATTGCCCAAGAGGGTTCTAAGTGTCTATGTCCAACTCTGTCCCAGCCGACCTCACCATCGTTCAGAAAGCTCCCTCCAGGTCTGTCCCATCTCTGTCCCTGCGGAACGTGCCCCATTTTCCAGCCTGGCCCAGCCAAAGCCAGGCTGCGAATGGTGGTGCTCCCAGATGCGGCCGGCAGGTGGCGCTGCAGCCACGCAGCGTGGAACCGGAACTGTTTGTCCGGATGGCCTCTCGCGGTGAGCGGAGCCCGGTCCCCACCCTAGGACGCGGGTAGCCTTTAGCGGCTGCGGGGCTTCAGCCCGGCGGCACCCTTGCTCAGGTGACTCCCCACTAGGACTCCGGCCCCCTGCCAGGTGCTGCAAGGACCTCTAGGAATGACTGGAGGACCCAAGAGTTCCAGAGCAGGCACACCCCCCTGACCTCTGGCTCCCAGAAGCATATCCCAGGTGGGAATGTCCCAACGGGGCACCTGATGATCCAGGACCTAGTTTACAGGAGGCAGGGCCTAAGAGTCAGAAGGGAGCTGAGCAGGTCAGACCACCCTACCCACCTCCACCCAGAGGGGTGATGGGGTCAGGGAGACAGAAGGTGGCATAAAGGTGGCAGGGAATGAGAAGGGAAGGACTTACACCAGAACAACCCTGGGTATGGGTAGATGTAGTCAAGCCCTACACTTAGGGCTATAGGCCACTCCAGGGACTCAAAAGATACCATAAGACCCTCACATTACCAGCCAACACAGGTCTTGAAGGTGTAATCATTTTTATTCGAATTTTTGAGAGCAAAAGAAGGGTACATTAATACCTATCTTTCCAAGTTGAGAGCTATGACTGTTTCCAAAAGACTTCAAAATAAGAAACTTCTCCTCAAATACAAGGATAATCTGAGTCATCTTAAACCAGCAATAAAAAAGTAAAATATAAATTTTTATTTAGAATTAAAGCAAATACTTCAGTATCACAAACACAATATTAAACTTCAAGAAATATACCACTAATTTGGAGTGAGCATTTATTTGCACAATTACAACATGCGGACAAACCCAGAAGAGATGAACATGTCTGACATTTCCACCCCAGCACAGCAGTGGCCCTCCAACCCCACAGCATCAGCAGG
>CAUYON010198829.1:0-24312 GCA_963573935.1 Arctocebus calabarensis
TGGCACTGTGGGATCAATTACTCTCAATGATCTGGGGAAAAGGTATTCGCCATTTTGGACATTTCAAAATGTCTGTTTCCCGGCAGGGTCCCCTCCCCTCAACTCTCGCTTGGGCTGTCCAGTCCGCTAAGGCTCCAAGCAGCACCCCTTTCTGGACGCCAAACTCTGAAATCAATGCTTCAATGAAATTTTCATCAATTAGGTTTTGTGAGTTGTGAACTGCTGTCTTTCCTGTGGGAGGGGCTGGCTGCCACTTCTCCGCTGGGCAGGGGAAAAGTCTATAGCAGAGTCCGCGGTTTTGAACTACACCTCAAACACAACAATCCACCAATTCACTGTGCATCTCCAGCTGTCCATCCACTCCAATAATTCACATGGGGAAAGATCCAGAGCTCCCTCCCTCTGACCTGTTGTCCTGCGAGGGATGGGCTACTCGACCTGCTCAATCGCCATCTTGCTCTGCCTCCTCTTTTCCTTTCTTATCTCTTGAAACTAAATTAAACAAATTCTTGGGAGATACATTATAAACTTAGATTTCCTTCTTCCCCCCAAAGGCACTATGCAACACATATATTATATAGCCCTGGAATTTCATGAATGTCCAGTTCTTCTTAGTGCAGACATGTCTACATGGCTTGTCTCAGTTTTGGTGGCACAGATTCTTGGGCCAAGTAAACTTCACACTTAACAACAGGGGTATGTCCTTGGAATGCATTGGAGGTGGTTTTGTCATTGTGAGAACCTTGTAGAGTGAACTTACACACACCCGCATGGCATAGCCCCCTGCACACCTAGACCATGTAGTGTAGCTGAGTGGTCCTGGGCTACAAACCCATACCGTATGTGACTGTGCAGGAATTTTTACACCATGGTGAGCATTTGTGTATCTAAACATAGAAACAGTATGGCCAAAGCATGGAAGAAAACCTAAAAAGTGGTTCACCTCTACAGGGCAGCCCCATTTAATCTTACGGGACCACCATCATGTACACAGTCTATTGTTGACCAAAATGTCATGTGGTGCATGACTGTCCTCAGGGGCCATGGAGTGGTGTGGGCAGGGAGTGCTTTTTTCTCCTCACCTAACCTACTTTCTACTTCAGAGGAAACAGGGCCAAATTGCACTTTGCCAATTATGTAAAGGATTTGTTCTGGAAATCTGACTGAATGGCGTTATATTTCTGATTTATTCCAGAAATGGGTAGTTTACTGTTTAATGCTTCTGGGCAGCCCATCCCTTAGTCCAGTTGTGGGATATCCAAATTGTGATAATGTGATCAGGAGGACCCTCAAAGAAGGAGGATAGAATGAGACAGTAATACCCCCAGTTTAACTGTACTGAAATCTGTTTGAAGAAAAATTGTGTTAATAGATATCTGAATAATATGAAGAGGCCGGAAAGGGGGAATCACTGTGCAAACCAGCAGTGGAGATCTTGAAGGCACTGTGCTCTGTGTCTGAGCTCGCTCTGTTTCTAGTGTCTCCTGTTTTCTCTATAACAAGAATAAAGGGTTAATGGGGGTGAGAGGAGAATGTGTTGATCTCTTCAGATCCAATGGACAGCTTCATTTGTACGTGCATTAAGCATTCTCCTGCTCCCTTGTCTGTCCTCATTACCTTGATGAAGAAGGAACCCCACCCACGGTCCTCCCACCCTGTTTCATTGATTTGCTGTCTCTTGCTGCAGCTGATTTTGCTTACTTGTGGGTGAGATGCAAATGGACTGATAGTGAGGAAAAACACCTGCTAGTTTTCTCACCATTCAAAATATGCACAGTAACAACAACCAAATAATAGCATCCAGCTTATTCTTGCTCCCCTCCTCTCCAGGGATTTGACAGGCTAAATAGTAGTCACTTTTGTATTCTAATATGATTTATAATAGCAATATAGCTTCTGACTTGGGAAAGGCAGATATTGATTTGTGAGTTGGAAAAAAAGGCCCAAACATTGGTGTGTCACAAACACAGGAATAACAACTGAGTCATTAGTATCCCGACTAGGAATTTACATGTCTTTAATTGGATGTGGAATACCAAGAAATCTTTGACCATGGCCAGAAGACAATAGCGAGAAAGAAGGGGCTGAAGTCTTAGTGTTTACTCCTGGTTCTAATGAAGGATGCCGAATAGAGCATGCGTCTTTTTAATGTCTTCATCTTTTCATCAGTAACACACAAATGTAAATACTGTCTCTGACCTTCTGAGTAAGGATTTCTTGGAAGGGCTGAACCTAAAATGTTCCAAGGCCTTACTTCAAGAAAAATGGGCTCTGACATCTTGGGGATGACCACATTGTTACCAGGGCCAGTATCATAGGTGATTTTTATTTTCTGTAGTTGCCAAAATTTCTTCCATGAAGAAATATTGAGAGTATAATTAGGAAAATATTAGTAAATGTAATTTAGAAAAGAAAGATGGATTCAAGCTTCCTCAGTGAGCATAGTTATGTCTAGAAGTGGAAAGTGGGTGCAGTGCATTACAGAAGAGGGCAATCTGGAGTTCAGAGGAGGGTACATAATGTTTTTTGTTTTGTCCAGCCCTTCCAGACTCAAGCTAAGACTAACTCCCTCCCTGTCCTGAACCTAGTCTTCCTTTCCTTTCCTTTCCTTTTACTTCCTCTCCCTCTATGCCTACTTTTAATTTTGCCAATGTGGTGAAGGCTGAGGCAGTCATGGCCTCTGGCTGGGGTAGGCTGAGTGATGGCCCCTGAGGTTATCCAGATCTTATTTCCTAAGACTTGTAAATGCAACTGTATTCAGCAAAAAGGATTTCTCAGGTGTGATGAAGTTAGCCACCCTGAGTTGGGAGGATTATCTTGGATTATCTGTGTGGGCTCTGAGCATGATCATAAGTATTCTTATAAGAGGGAGGCAGGAGAGGTTTGACTACAGAAGCGGACAATGTGAAGACTGAAGCAAGATGCTACTCTGTTGGCTTTAAAGATGAATGAAGGGGCCGTGAGCCAAGGAATGCAAGAAAGGCAGGTTTAGAAGCTGGACAAGGCAAGGAAATATATTCTTTCCCAGAGCCTCTGTGGGGAGCACAGCCCTGCTGATACCTTGATTTCAGCTCAGTAGAATTGATTTTGGACTTCTGGCCTCTAGAAGTATAACTAGAAGAGATCACACATCTGCTGCTTTAAGCCACCAGGTTTGTTATAGCAGCCACAAGCACCAGTACACTGGTCATATCCTGCACGGGTCATAGTGGGCTCATGGAGTCACAGCTGTCTCAGGCTCTTTATCACAACGGGTGCACCCATAACATAAGCACATCTTTCTCTTGCTAGTAAGGATCAAGTTTTACTAACAGACTTCTAACTACATGGGAAGGAGTGAGACAACTGAAGGGGACTGAACACCCTACCCTGCCAGAAGGTTGGCTGGACATCTGTCATGCCATGCTTGCCTTCTGTACATTAAATTTGGTCCTGGTCCGGTTTCTCTGAGCATGGTTAGGGGAGGGTGCAGCTGTCCAATCTGCTCTAGTTGACACGTTGGTGACAGGGGGAGGTTGCCATTTCTGGGATGGGGTTCTCTAGCAGAACCTCTTATGAACTTGTATTGTCGAGTATTTGTTACACTTCTCTGTCCATGCAAGACATTTTAATTGATCACAGCATTCTTCTCTGCTAAACTGGGATCGTTCTCTGAATGCCTCTCAATAGGAGCTCCCAGGGGTTACTGCCACGTGAGGCTGGCTGGAGGGGATTGGTTCCTTTCCATTTCTAAGACTGTGCTAGTGCTAAGGGCACTCACCACAACTCCAGGTGGACCATATCCCCTCACCAGACAGTGGTCTGAACTGACTTGATTACATTTATAAGTGTTTCTTTCCTTTTAAAAAATGTTTCCTTCAGAGTCTCTGATATGAGTCACCAACAGCATCCCTGGAAATTCTTAATTGTGAGAAACCTCAGACTGAGGACTAATTAGGTGTGAGTGTTAATTGTTCTGAATTCATCAGAGAAAGAGGCGTTATGGAAATAAAGATTTCTTTCTGTTTTTCTTTAAAGTTGCAAATAAGTTCTTCAATATTTATTTCCTCTGGTTGATTTGTGTTTGTATGTTGGATACCAAATATGGCATGCCTCTCTGTCTTCAGCTCCTTCCCTCTTGACTTTGGTTCACGTCGAATTCTGATTTGTATCCACCTAAGGTCTGCCTTGTCCTGCCTGTGCCTTGGATGGTCTCCAGCTCAGCATTGCATCTCCTCACTTGGTTGTGTCACCATCCCCTTGGTATTCAAGGTAGTAGGAAATTCATTACCTCTACTAGGTCCCAAGGATCCCAGTAAGTGAACTGTTTGGAGGCTCTGGTTGCCCTTAGCCATGACCTCTTCTTGGTTTCTACCAAGGAACTTTAACTTGGTTCGTTTTATCTGAAGGGAAAACACAATTTATGCGCTAGGCTTTCAGCATGTGTCCTAGTGAGAGGGGATAGTTTTCTTGTCTTGGCGAATTCAAGGATAGTGGAGCTGGCTTAATGGAAACTGTCTCCACATTTTCATGCATTTCTTTTGTTCATAAATAGTTTGAACATAAGTGTCTTTTATAATGAATTATGAGACAGAAATTTTAAATGAGAATATGCTTTATACAATTGATTCACTGCCAGTGGTTTATTCCTACAGGTCGCCAAATGTATTCATTCCTTTTGGACAACTTTTTTCAGTACCTACTATTTGCACCTTTATAGCCACTATTCCAGAAAACTATTTAGAGTAATTCTGGAAACTGTAGTCATCAGATAATTAAAGCTGTCTGCAGAATGGAGACGTTGACATCCCAGTCTTAAAGAGAAAAATTTCTTGACAGGTTAACTGTTAGTGCTGAGGCCCTTTTATGATTGTTCTTAAAGACTCAAATTTTAACCTGACAGGAAGAGTGAACACATATAGTTTTGGTGGAAATGCACAAAACAGGACGGAAACTGGTAAGTTTACTAGAAATATCTCTGCATTTTATTAAAGGAAACATGTGTACATATATTTACATACACAGAATATATCTATATTCCATAAATAGCTAGGTGGAAGCAGCTGGCTTTTCTCAGAAGGGAAGGGAATCACTGAACTTTGACATTTAACAACACAATTTCATCTCTGAATGAGCTGCTTGGACCCAGTGCCATTAGGTGTCATTCAGGGTAATGGGGCATTCATTACCTTTCCTTTTAAAAAAGATTCCTTCAGAGTCTCTTATGTGACTCCTGAACAGCATCATCCTCTTCCCTGCTCCAGGTTGCTGCCATTCCAAGGCATGGATCTCACTCGGGGATTCATCTGTGGGCTTTGGATGTGTGCAAATCAACGCAGCTCTGAAAATCCCACATTTCTGGAGTTTCTTATGAAATCTCCACTATTTGTATAAGCAACTTCCATTTATATCTGCTTTTCTGGTAAGGGGCTAGATTCTGATAAATTGCCTTCTGCCACTCAACTTCCTTTAAATTTCACTTGCAATTTTATTCTGCTGATTTAGCCCTGGCCTCATTGGTGAATGAACATTCATCAGTTGAAAGTCTCTCTTTTGCCCACCATCACTACCTGTGCTGAGACGAGGACCAACACTTTGGACTGGGTTGATCAATTCAGGTAATTCATCACTTTGGGGAGTATGAGTCTGTCTGCGGGGTGATCCTTCAAATAAAGGACTTCGGGGTATACTGCTGCAGAGCACACACTGCCATGGATCTTGAGTGGCTATGGAGTGGGGCCACAAAATAAACAACAACCATAACAATAGTGGTTATGATGGGAATGTCAGCTGTCTTAAGTCAGGTTTCTCAGGATGAAGATTTACAGGCAGTGGATTTATTAGGAAGAGATCTTAAGTAAGTGAGGAAAGCAGGACTGAGCAGAAGGAGAAACTGGAATAAGATGCAATTGCAATAGAGGAATCTTCTAATACATGGGGCACTCAAGAGCTGGGATGACCCTGAACTCTGAATAATTCAGAGTTGTCTTGAGTTTAAGATGGGGGCTGGGAGTTGATAGTCACTGTATTCTGGTTGATTCCAGCCACCCTATGAGAGAGTGTTATTATTGTTATCCTCATTTTACAATTGGGAAATTGGGGCCAAGAGAGATTAAGAAACTTGCCTAGTGGCAAATGACTAGTAAGTAGCAAAGGCAGATTTTGAACTCAGGGCTCAGATAAAGGACCCATAATTATAACACTGTTCATGTAACTGTAATACATTTCTCTTACGTTTAGTCTCCTGAAAGCAATCTCTATCTTTTAATGCCTAAAATTTCTTATATTTAAAATATTTAAAATAGACACTAAGGGTGCATCTTCTCTCTCTTTGGTACACTATTAGCATGTATGGGATTACGTATAGATTTATTTGCTTATTGTGCTAGTGGCCTTTTACAGTTAGAAGCTGGTGGTCGGTATGTGCTGGTGTGTTAGCTGTGCAGGGGAGGAAAATTATTATTTTTGTACTCCCTTGAACATAAGTGCTATCACCACACAATTACAGAAACTCATTGCTCATCTCCAAGAAAGCATGAACCATGGAAACTGAGTGTCATATAATCCCCAGGACAGAGTTGTTCTACAGCAATGAGCTTCTGTGTAATTGAAGGTTTGCTTGTTCTTGAAATTTAAAAAAAAGTCACCGAAACTCTCCTTTATTGTTAGTGGGAATGCAAAAGATAGTTCAGCAGTTCTACAAAGCTGAACGGAGTCTGAACATATGACCCAGCAATAGTGCTCCTAGGTATTTGCCCAAATGAGTTGAAACTTATGTCCATACAAAAAAGTTCATGTGAATGTTTATATTAGATTTATGCAATGTTGTTCAAAACCCTGGGTACAACCAAGATGTCCCTAGCTGATATATTTGTATAATATTATTTGACCATGAAAAGAAATGAACTCTCAAACCACAAGGAGACATGAAGGAAACTTAAATGCTTCTTGCTAAATCAAAAAAAGCCAATCTGAAAAGGCTACCTGGTGTCTGAGGCCAACAACATGACCCTCTGAAGAGGCAAAATTATACAAATAGTGAAAAGGGCAATGGTTGCCAGGGATTTGAGAGGAGAGGGGAAGGGATCAATAGGCCAAATATAGAAGTTTTAGGGTGATGAAAATGTTCTGTAGGATACTGTAATATTGGACCATATGCATTTGTCAAAACTCATGAAACTTTATGGCCCAAAGAGAGATTATTAATGTGAATGTTTATATTAGATTTATATAAAAATCATTTAGGAAGTCAGGGATCCCAAGATGGAATACAGATTGTGACAAGAGAATGTTGTAAATGTTTAAAACAACCTCACTCAAGTGGGCAGGGGGAAAGGTGCAGACCTAAGTAATTTTAGAAACGAGAGGAATTTGTAGAACTAAAGGCAAAAGGAATTATCTATAAACACTGTACTCTAGTTGGTAAAGTTGTGTGTCAGGGAGGTACAGGTTAACAATTCGGACATGACTATACTTGTCTACTGGAATTGGACAATTAAGTATCTCCTATACAGAATAATTCCAAATAATAATGTAGGTACTTTGCTCTAAAGGAGAGGAAGCCTAACACCTTACTACTTCTGTGTGGGCTGTGCACAATGACATGCTTTCAAAGAGTACAACATAGAAGGGGGAAGGGTAATCTTACACTAGAGAAACTGGACACATACTAGTTCAGCCAGGTGATCACGGTCAACATCAGTGGCCATAAATCATGTTGACTGTAGGCGCTATTGCTAGAATGGGATGAGAATGATGCTTCACCTCTGAGATCTTTCTTCCCAAAAGTCTACTCATGGGGAAAATGCACCAGTAAAGGGAAATCCTTCAATATGCCTGATCATTACTTCTCAGAACTGTCAAAGACATCAAAAACAAGGAAAGTCTGAGATGCTGTTATAACCTAGAGGGCCTAAGGAGAAGTCAGTACTAAATGTAACATGGTACCCTGGGTGGGATCCCAGAATATAAAAAGGACAAAAGGTAAAAACTAAGGAAATCTGAACAAATGATGGGCTTCATTAATAGAGTGTATCAGTATTTGTTCAGTAATTATAGCAAGGATATCGTACTAATTTAACATGTTAATTGTGGAAACTGGGTATAGCTTCCCAATTTTTCTGTAAATCTAAAATTGTTTTAAAGAATAGTTTACTTAAAAAAATTCTGTTATTGGGCGGTGCTTGTGGCTCAAAGGAATAGGGTGCCGGTCCCATATATCAGAGGTAGCGGGTTCAAACCCAGTCCAGGCCAAAAACTGCAAAAAAAAAAATCTGTTATCTGACAAAATACATTTTCAGTTTAATAGAATTTGGGAAGTCTGGAAACAAGTAGCAGGGTTATTCTACACTCATAAACAACTAATACTTAAATTAATAAAACCTTAACCCTGGAAATTGAATGCTGCATATATTTAAAATGTATTTTAGGAAGCAAGTAAAAGTATTGTGTGTGGACTTTTTGGGTGAGTTATAGGTTTAGTCTATTTGAAATAGACTGCAAAGAGACTCGTGTGTTTCTCCTGCTTGTCTGGTGCTCAAACATAAGCCTGAGAAAGAATCCAGTTGCACCTGCCATGTTTAGGACTAAGACTTGTACAGGATTGCTTATGAGCATCATCAAATTTACATTTCACATTAGAATCAAAGATGGTAAGATGGTACTTACATTACTGTCTCAAAACTTCTATAAGGGAAACTCTAAAAATTTTTAAATATGCAAAACACTATATGCTTATAAAGTAGCCAGGTTATAGGGACGTTTTATGAAGAGCATGAGAAATCTTTACAGTAACAGTCTTCTGTCACCAAAATGATGCACTGAATTCTCTCTGAAAATCTCCACCTTTCTATTCTTTTCCGGGTATCTTGACTATCGCATCATTTGGCCAAGACAATGTAGCCAGCTCCATGAACCCCTGTATGTTTTTTATAATCTTCTCTCTTAACTATATCTTACCTTTGAGTTGTCTCCCAGAAACAATGGACTCTTAACTCCAGGCCTCAAGTGATCTTCCTGCCTCTTGACTCTCAAAGTGCTGAGTTTGTAGGTGTAAGCCACCACACCAGGTCCAAAATGGATTTTTTCCTAGATAAAGATGTTGACATTCTGAAGGCCCCAGGGCAGACTTTCTGGTCAGCACTCACCATCCCCTTCCATATAACTGAAAGACGCCCTAGTCTTCCTTACTCTGAGAGAATGATTTGAGGCAGCTTCTCCTGGTAAATTTTCTGTTGTAGTAGAAATTCCTTTCTTCCTTGGCTGTCCTCTTTGTCTCAATAATTGGATCTTTGTGCAACAAGCAATTGAATCTAGACTGAACTCCCTTTGTAGTTTCAACAACAGGGCTATTGTTCATAAATTGGTTTCTTCCAAAAAATATGATGACTATATTGTCAGCAAATGGCAGCCATTCAGGATGGACAGTCATTTGAAGGGGGAAAGGGTTCTAACCCCAGAATTGTTGAATTTGAGATATATAGATTTCTTTGGTGATTAAAGAATAGAACACTTAGGATGTCACATAAAATGGCAGAAAACACCAAACTTTCACTAGAAAATGGGAAAATAATGGAGAGGAGATGGCACCCCATTCAAGTGAGTACTTAAAAGATAACCTATGATAAGAATTGTGAACATTACTCAGTCCTACTATGAAACTAATTATAGCACAAGAATATGGGGAAAGGGGCAAGGGAGGGGAGGAGGGAGGATGGGTGGAGGGAGAGTAATTGGTGGGACTACACCTTGGGTGCATCTAGGAAGGGTACAGGTGAAACTTACTGAATGAAGAATATAAAGGTCTTAACACAATAACTAAGAAAATGCCATGAATGCTATGATAACCAGTTTGATGAAAATATTTCAGATTGTATATGAACCAGCACATTGTATCCCCTGAGTGCATTAATGTACACAACTATGATTTAATAAAAAAAAATTAAGAAAAACAAGATGGTTTCACGCGGAAGTTTTCTAGTGGCATCTTTTACTACTTTAGCAATTTTTTTTGGTCTACTTACCTGCTGGGTAACTAATTTTTTTTTTTTGGTAGAGACAAAGTCTCACTTTATCACCCTTGGTAGAGTGCTGTGGCATCACAGCTCACAACAACCTCCAATTCCTGGGCTTAGGCGATTCTCTTGCCTCAGCCTCCCGAGTAGCTGGGACTACAGGTTAATTTTTTTTTTGAGACAGTCTCACTATGTCACCCTTGGTAAAGTGCCTTGGCCTCACAGCTCACAGCAACCTCAAACTCTTGGGTTTAAGGGGTTGTCTTGCCTCAGTCTCCCAAGTGGCTGGGACTACAACACAAACAAAAGGTGCCCACAACAAAGCCCGGCTATTTTGTTGTTGTTGTTGTTGTCATTGTCATTGTTGTTTGGCAGGCCCAGGCTGGGTTCAAATCTGCCAGCCCTGGTTCATGTGGCCAGTGCCCTAGCCACTGAGCTATAGGCACCAAGCCTAAGTAATTTTAAATTAATCAAAAAACAAAAAAAGAAACACTTTACCAAATTTGATGTTTATGATTGAAAGTGTGCTTGAACATTAAACTGCACGTTCTTGGGTGGTTGGACAAAAGAACTGAAAGACACACCACCAACAACCAGCAAACACTGAAACAGAAGAGGGCAGGAATAAGCCCCGGGCTAGGACTGCTCACTGTTATAAGAGCTACCACCTCTCCTAGGAAAAAGTACAGAGAAAAGCCTTGGTTGTCACCCGATTGGGCTGCCGACCACCTGCCTTCTGAGAGGCACCCTTCGAGACACACCGTGGGGAGATTGGGTGGTGGTAATCCAGGCCAGAGTCTCTCAATTGGAACCTCTCTTCTGAGCAGACAGGACCACTAGAGTGAAATAGAAGAAGCCGTACACCACTTAAGACACTCAAAGTTTATTGAAAGACAAAGAAAAACTCTGCAAAGTTAAGACAAAGCTCAATTATGGAGGGGTACAGGAAAGGGCTCAACACCTCCTGTACAAAGTCTTACATATCCTATAAGTTACTCCTATTTTTAGCTCTTACTGTAACATGCTTACTTCATCTCTACTTTACATCTTAATTACCTCTTGTGGGAGCGGTCATGGCCAGGGCCATCTGACCAGTGGTTCCACCTGCTGGTCTCCATTCTTAGGTAAGTTCCTCTCTATGTTGAAATACCAATTTTCTCTTGCTTGTCAGCTCTAAATCTTGTCCTGTATAATTTTAAAACTATGTGTTTCTGTCAGGGCTGGTTCCTGCTTTTTATTTCAGAGATCCCCTTCATAATGACACAACAAAACACAATGGCCTGTCAGATTGCCATAACATGTGCAGTGGGGGAAATTAAACTCATCCCCCTTTCCTCTATAATTAGGGGGGAAATTGGGTAATTAGAATTTGGGCATGGCAAAACGTATTGTCATTTAATGTAGGATTCTTTGTCATGTAACCCAGGGCAAGAAGGATCAAATATTGTCATTATACTAAGGCCATGGTGTTTGTTAGTATGAATTTATCATGTGGATTTTGGGGTGAAAATTAATACTGTGGTGACTGAATATGTTTCATCATGCATGGGTGTCCAACCTGTGGCCCCATGAACAGTATGCAGATTATTCGAGGCCTGTTTTGCTTATCTGTAGTGTTAGCTATTGGGGAAATTATGCACGGGCCTTTCTTGTTCATCAACTTTCATCAGTACATATGTATTTAATGTGTTGCCCAAGACAACTTTTCTTTTTCCAATGGGTGGCAGAAAAGAAAAATGTTGGACAGCCCTGGCAGATTCTTCGAGAGAATGATGTAGGCCCAGAGTAGATGATCTTGTCTATCCTTGGTGCACCCTGCTCCAGGGCAGAACTAGCAGAATCCAGCCTTGTCCGCTACCGAGCAGTAGTATCTGGGCACCATGGCAACCTCAGGGCATTCAACACCGGGGGCTGTGGAGTCTCAGGACTCGGAGGGAATTGGCAGTGGTTGAGACTTGACTATCTGTCTGGGGAATTGTGGTAGATGCCAGGGCAGAAACTCAGTGGTTGTATAACAGGGATACCAGAGGAGGAAAGGGTTAAAGGAAGAAGGCAGTGGAGAGGAGGGATTGGGGGAGAATTAGGAAAGAAGGGTCTACTGAGACCCTAGCCCCCACCCTGACCTCAGGTTCTTCTGTGAGGTGCTTTCCTCTGAGCGGGGGTTAGAAGCAGTAGGCACCCAGTGCACTCCAGCACACCCCTGGCTTTCAATAAATGGCTGCAGGAATGTCCCTACTATGAGTCACAAGACCACAAAGGCCATCTCCATCAGTGGGTTACAACCCAGCAAGGGAAAGAGAAAGGCCAGTGTGCCTGATACTGCTCTCCCCAGGGCGTACTTCAAGCCAGTACTGGAAGGGCCCCACCTCAATGAGGGGAGCCCGTCCCAACCGCTTCTCCCAGAGATACTGCCCATGGCTCTCACGCAGCCACCAGAGCCAAAGAGACAGGGCTGGGAAGCAGCCATTTTGACCTCTGGTTTTGCTTAGGCTATTTTGACACGGGAGACATTTGATGGTGCATTATCATGCGGCTGTTTGGAAGCTCACAATCAAAGAGGCTGAGTCTAAGTGTAAAATTTTGCCTTTTATTACATAACAATGTGCACAGTAGACGTCTTTCTTTCTTGCCCTCCATTACAGCCAAATTCAAACATAGGGGATAGGCTAGGAGTGGAGAAAAAGTATTGTTTTCTTAAGATAAATTGTGGGTCTCTGATTCTATCCCTGATCCACTCAACTTTCTTCATTGACTCCTCCAGAGAAGCTATGGAGTGTGGCTTGAACAGCTTCCCCGAGAACGTTCCGTGAAACATATTACATGCATTAGAAAAACACAGTACTGTGTAAAGATTGCATACTGCTTGTTCAGGGGGAGAACTAAGGGAGTGGAGTTCAGAGAAGCTAAGGCGCGGCTAACAATTATTTCAGAAGGACTGTGAGAGGCCTGTAGGGCTTACAGGACTTAAATTCTGAGCCAGGCTTAAAGCTTCCCGAATAGTCAAGTGCAGTATAAACAGTGTGACTTAACTTACAGGGAAAACAGGTGCTATGTTGTTCAATTATTCTTCAATCAAGTGCCCCTTAAAAACAAAACAAAACCAATGCAGTCACTGCCTAGTTTTGAGACATACCATACATCTATTCTAGGCAATGTTATTTGAAGACCTTACAACAGGATCATAAGAGAATGAGTAGTGTTTCTTCACAACGTTTGCTGACCCTGGATATTAGGGGATGTTGTGACTGACCCTAGGAAGATTTCTCCACTACCCCATTTCTTTGCATCCCTAGCTACGCATCTAAACTTTTAGATTACTTTAACTTGGATTAAAGAGCACACTAGGTCACATGCTTTACATCAAGACTCATCAGGAAGGAGAGACAGAATGTTCCACAGCCAAAGGTACTGACCCATTCCCACTGCTGTCCACTGTAGGCTGCCTGACATCAAAGCACACCTTACTCCACGTACTTCTGGAGAAAAGAAGGAAAAGAAAAGAAAAAAATACTTCCTCCCTATATAACTCAACTATTCATTCATACACCTGAGAGTACCCTTGTCCCTTCCTGAGGTAGGGCCGTGTTTCATACATTGCAGCTACATTTCCACATGCAGCTCTGCACGACTCATCAGTGTGCTGAAGTTTATACTCTGTAACGTGCAGTTAACCACCACTAACATGTTCTGTAAAATAGCAAGTCCCATTGCCTCTCCCCCCTTGTAAAAGGAACTCATTGACCAGGAGGAATACTACATATTTTATGGGACGCCATAATGGTGAATGAGCCATTCAATAAGACCATGGGTAGCCTTGCTGGCTTATGTATAGTAGGAAGGAATAGTAAAGCCAGGTCCAGAATAAAGGTCAATTACAGCGATTTTAAATTGCCACCCCTTTTATGAAAGAGAGGATCCAATGTAATCAATCTGCAACCAGGTCAGTCTTGGGCTCTTTAGGAATACTAGTGTCACTTTTATATTTTTGTAATTCCACCTTAGATTTAAATTCCCAGGAATCTAGGGTGGATTCCATGCTGAGCTGCTGGTTGGGGATGGAGATTTAAGGCGATCATGACCAACAGGAACAAAAAGTATGATTAACAAACAAAAGAATAAATAGGGATGTGGGCAGGCAAAAAACAGGTACTCACCATTTACTGCAACTTTGAGGCTCACCACCAGCCTCCCACATCACACGCTGATTTGCATGCATTTTAATTTTTAAATGTCTCATCCCCATATAAAGAAATATATCTATGTACACCCAAGAACACATTGATTATTGTATGTAGCTACAAGTTCAGGCTCTCCAGGTGAACTCCAGCCCTTTTCTAGTTTGACTATGATTCAGCTTTGATATTCTGAAACCCGAAACTTTATTCTTTTTTTTTCTTTTTTTGAGACAGTGTCATACTTTTTGCCCTTGATAGAGTGTCATGACATCAAAGCTAACAGCAACCTCAAATTCTTGGGCTGAAGCAATCCTCTTGCCTCAGTTTTTCATTTTTAATAAAGACAGGGTCTCACTCTTGCTCAGGCTGGTCTTGAACTTATGAGCTCAAGCAATCTACCAGCCTTGGCCTCCTAGAGTGCTAGGATGTGTAGAAGAGTCATCTATAGTGATATGTGTGATTCATAATTATTACTTTCCATTACCATATGAATATTCTATAATTAATCCAAATTTTTTTATTGAAAGACATTTGAATTTTTCTATTTTTGGTTACAAATAATACAATTTGGTGTAAACATTTTGGTGTGTGTCTCTGTTCACACATACAAGAGTTTTTCTTTCTTTTTTTTCTTTTTAGAGACAGAGTCTTACTTTGTCACCCTCAGTAGAGTGCTGTGATGTCACAGCTCACAGCAACCTCCAACTCCTGGGTTTAGGCGATTCTCTTGCCTAAGCCTCCCGAGTAGCTGGGGCTAGAGGTGCCCGCCACAACGCCTGGCTATTTTTTTGTTGCAGTTTGGCTGGGGCCGGGTTCGAACCTGCTACCCTTGGTATATGGTTCTGGAGCCCTATCCACTGAGCCACCCCATACAAGAGTTTTTCTAAGGGATACACCTAGGAGAGGAATAGCTAAGTTAGAATATATGCATTTCTAACTTGTTCTAGTGTTAAATTAATTTCCACTTTATATTACTATCGACTGTGTATGAGAATTTTATTTCCTGACCTGAATAATACTTGTTACTATTGGATTTTAATACTTTTGCTTAGTTGATGGGCATGACAAGGTACCACATTGTAGTTCTTATTTTCCTCTCTTTGATGTCTAACTTATGTGGTAGGTGTTTTAATTAACACCATTTCATAGGTGGGAAATCAAAGGTTTAGGAAATAATTTGCCTAAGTCATTACATTTAGTTGGAGACTGGAAGTCAGGACGGTTTGTGGAGCAATCTAACTCCATAGCTCATACTGTTAATTCTCTTGCTTATTAGCTTAAGCTTCTCTGTTAGGCCAGGGTGTGTTCTTATAATGAAGACACAGGGCAGGGAGTGGTAGTTTTCATTCTTCATTCTTCTAGCAATCTGCTTTCTGTAAGTTTTGTCTGAACTGCTTCCCATTCATCTTTTAAATCCTTTGCTTTCTCCCATCTTTCCTCTTCTTTCTCTCCCTCCTTCCTTCCATCCTCATATTTTATTATTTATTTATTTTTTGAGACAGAGTCTCACTATGTCACCCTTGTTAGAGTGCGGTAGCATCACAGCTCACAGCAACCTCCAACTCTTGGGCTTAAGCAATTCTCTTGCCTCAACCTCCCAAGTAGCCAGGACTACAAGTGCCCACCACAACACCCAGCTGTCTTTTTTTTTTTTTTGGTTGTAGTTGTCATTGTTGTTTGGTAGACCGGGGTTGAATTCTAACCCATCAACTCTGGTGTATGTGGCTGGTGCCCTAGCGGCTGAGCTACAGGTGTTGAGCCATCCTCATATTTAAAAAAGTGATTTTTACCTGGTTTATACTGAATAGCTATTCATAGGATTGAGAAAATTAAATAGACATGATAATCCTTGAGATATAGCTTATTTTTTTTTACATTATATGTGAAAAAAGTACAAATCTATCTATATCAAGGTTGAAATAGAAATACAGTGGAATGCATTTGCATGTGTGTAATTTGGAAATGACTGTTAGTAAAAATTCCCTCTGGAGCAGCTGCTTCTGATACATGCCACTGTCTCTTATAATTAGAATAAAATTTCAACTTCCTTAGAAACTGAAATTATGAAGCAAATTTATAATTAACAATAAAATCATGAATGGAGAGTTGCCCCACCATTCATTCCTGCATTAATTTCTCTTTTATGTTTTTCTTGGCAAGTTCTATTCTTAACTCAGTAAGAATTACCACCTAAGCAGGTAATGTGAGAAATATGGCTGCAAAACAAAATCACAAGCTCAGGATGCATTCTTTCTAGGTGAAGGTCAATGGAGCAAATTAGATTCTATGACAAAGCACCAAGTTCAGCAAATTTCTAGGCCTTGGAGTTTGTTAGAAAGAAGATACAGAAGTTGAATCAACATTTTTATTCAGAATGTTAAAGGTTTTGTCTTCATTGTGTGGCTCTTTTTTTTAGAGACAGAGTCTTTTTATTGCCCTTGGTAGAGGGTGTGGTGTCACAGCTCACAGCAGCCTTCAGCTCTTGGGCTTAGCCGATTCTCTTGCCTCAGCCTCCCAAGTAGCTGGAACTATAGGCGCCCACCACAATGCGCAGCTATTTTTTTGTTGCTGCAGTTTGGCTGGGTCCAGGTTTGAACCTGCTGCCCTCGGTATATGGGGCCAGTGCCCTATTCATTGAGCCATAGGTGCTGCCCATGTGGCTCTTTTTCTTATCCAGATGAAAACTTATCTCTCTGTGCCCATGCAGCCTCTCTGTTTCCTGGGACACTTTGCCTTCCATGAAGAAGCCTTTTGGTTTATGTGATTGATACGGTCAACAGGGCCTTGACTTCTTCATCTTTGGCTCCTAACAGAAATTTAGCAGCATGGGCAGCATAGGTCCACAATATATGATTAATGAATTCAGTTGAACTGAATTCAGTTAAGTAATAAACATCCTGGTTTCTAATTCTGACTATGCCTGAGAATTGAGCGCACACATTATGCGCATTGTTATGATTACAGAAAATCCCTTAATCACCGAATCCCCAGATTCCGTAATAGAACTCTGTTAAAATTAAAATGTCCTAAGTGGAGTGTTTTCTGTAAATAAATTCTGTCTTACCATTGGGGGTGGGGGGGAGAAATAATGTAATGAAGAATAATAAAATACATGTATTTAAAAAAAAATGTCCTAGGTGGGATATTGGCAGTGAGATTATGGTATAGATTAGCAGGTAATCAATCAAAGCAATTCCATCTCCTGAAGTACACCTGAATAAATGGGGATGATGTCTTATCTCTGGATTCAATCTTATAAAAACTTTATTCTCTTTAAATTATGTTTATAGGAATTTTAGTGGAAAGAGGAGATTGAAAAAATATCGTTCTAAAGTTACTCTGGAATGCAGGAGTTCACTCAAGATAGTCTGAAATATTAGTAAGGAGTGAAGACTTGCCAGACAAGGTATTAACACATGGTATATAGTTATTGAAACCTAGTGGCACTGGTGCAGGTATAGATTATCTTGTTTATCCATTTGTACTTTGATAGACATTTGTATTGTTTCCAGTTTCAGCTATTATGAATGCAGCTTCTATGAATATTCTTATACAATTCTTTTTTTTTGTTTTTTTGTTTTTGACCGGGGCTGGGTTTGAACCCTCCACCTCCAGCATATGGGACCGGTGCCCTACTCCTTTGAGCCACAGGAGCCACACACTTATACAATTCTTTGTGTGTGTGTGTGTGGCATCACAGCTCACAGCAACCTCCAATTCCTGGGCTCAAGCGAGTCTCCTGCCTCCGCCTCCCAAGTAGCTGGGAGTACAGGCGCCTGCCACAATGCCCAGCAGTTTTTGGCTGCAGCTGTCATTGTTGGTTGGCTGGCTCGGGCTGGATTCGAACCCGCCAACTCAGGTGTATGTGGCTGATGCCTTAGCCCGTTGAGCCACAGGTGCCGAGCCCACTTATACAATTCTTTGTGTGCACAAAGAATAGAGCAAATACCTAAGAATGCAATTCTAGGTCTTATGGTAAGAGTAGGTTTAACCTTGTAAGAGATTGTCACATTGTTTTCCAAAGTAGTGTACAATTTTGCATTTCCACTAGCAATGAATGGTATTTTAGTTGCTCTACATTTTCTCTAGTATTTGGTGTAGCCAATATTTTGACTTGTAGCTGTTCTTTTGGGAGTATATTGAATCTGAGAGTATTTTTAATTTGTATTTACCTGATAACTAGTAACACTAAGCATATTTTCATGAGCTTATTGGCCATTTGTGTATCTTCTGATGTGAATAGTACTTTAAAATCTTTTGCCCAATTTCTGCTTGAGTTGTCTTCTTACAGATGAGTTTAAGATATAAATGTTTTATCAGGTGTGTATGTGCTGAAATTTTTTCCTCCTAGTCTGTGGTTCACTGCTTTGTTTTCTTAATCTTGTTTTTAGAAAAGCAGGTTTTGTTGTTGTTGTTGCAGTTTTTGGCCTGGGTTGAGTTTGAACCCACCACCTCCAGCATATGGGGCCAGTGCCCTACCCCTTGAGCCACAGGCGCCACCCAAAGAAAAGCAGTTTTTTTAAAATTTCAGATTAATATGAGTGTACAGACAATTAGGTTACATTGTTTGTGTTTGCGAGGTAGAGTCCAAGTAGTTGTAGTTGTGCCCCTTACATAGGATGTGTGCCATATACCCTTACATTTTGCCTGTTAGGTGAGAGCACACCAATCCTCCCCCCCTCCTCCTTTGTCCCCCACTTGAGTTTAATTGTGTTTTTCTCTTATGTGGGCATGTATTAGATTGTCTACTGGCTTCATATTAGTATTGAGTAAATCGGATACTTTACTAAGCAGAATGTTCTCCATCTCCATCCAGGTTAATACAAAAGATGTAAAGTCTCCATCTTTTTGTGGCTGAATAGTATTCCATGGTATACGTTTGCCACAGTTTATTAATCCATTCATGTGTTGAGGAGCACTTGGGTTGATTCCACATCTTGGCAATTGTGAATTGAGCTGTGCTAAACATTCTAGTGCAAATGCCCTTATGATAAAATTTTTTTTTCTTCTGGGTAGACAGATACCTAGTAATGGGATTGCAGGATCAAATGGAAGATCTACTTTTAGCTCTTTGAGGATTCTACATACTTTTTTTTGAAGAGGCTGCATTAGTTTGCAATCCTTCCAGTAGTGTAAAAGTCTTCCCTTTTATCCATACCCTCGGCAGCATCTGAAAAGCAGTAATTTTTAATTTTGATGAAGCCTATTTTGCTAATTTTAAACATTTCATGAGTTTTTTGTTCCACGTTAGAATTTCTGCTTTTATCAAAAGTGTAAAATTTTCTTCTATGTTTTATTTTAGAACATTTATAATTTTTGCTTTATGTTTAGGTCTTCTGTGACATAAACATTTAAAACTATAAACCTCCCTTTAATTTCTTCTT
Source organism: Arctocebus calabarensis (assembly GCA_963573935.1). Classification (NCBI taxonomy): domain Eukaryota; kingdom Metazoa; phylum Chordata; class Mammalia; order Primates; family Lorisidae; genus Arctocebus; species Arctocebus calabarensis. Next base: position 19,552 of record CAUYON010198829.1, read on the forward strand.
TAGCTTTATCCTACAAGTTTTGATATGTTGTACTACTACTAGTATTCCATTTGAAATATTGTATTTTTGTGTGATTTCTTCTTTGACCCGTGTGTTATTAAGAAGTAGGTTGTTTAATTTCTAAATAAAGAGGAATTTTCCTATATTTTTGTTACTTATTTCTAATTATCTTGTGATCAAAAAACATATTACATATAATTTTAATCCCTTTTAAATTTGAAATTTATGGTGAAGCAAATAGCCTATTTTGGGGAATGTTCTGAATGTGCTTAAAAAGAGTGTTAATTTTTTTTTTCGTAGTATATTTTATATATAAACCAATTAGGTAAAGTTAATTGGTTGTGTTTTTCAAGTCTTCTACATCTGTACTGATTTTTTTGTATACTTGTTTTATTACTGAAATAAAACTGTTGAAGCGTCTTATTGTATTTATGTATTTGCCTAGTTTTTATTTCATTATTTCTGTTAGTTTTTTCTTTAGGTATTTTGAATCTCTGTTATAAGGTACATGCATATTTATGTCTTTTTCATAAATTTACCTGTTTATCATTATGAAATTTTCTTCCTATTCCTGGTAACATTCCTTATTATGAAGACCACTTTCTCTGATGTTGATATAGACACTCAAGTTTGTTTTTTGTTGTTGTTTACAATTAGTGTTTACATGGTATGATTTATCCTTTTACTTTTATTGTCATCCACTTTGATAATCTCTGCCATTTAATGAAAACGATCAGACTATTTATATTTAATGTGATTGTTGACATGGTTGAACTTAAAATTACTATTTTGTCACTGGCTTTTTATTTGTTTTGGCCGTTTTTTGTTCCTTTTTTTCCTCCTATGTCTTTTTGGGTGTTAGTTGAGCATTTAATAATATTTCAGTTTATTGCCATTATTACTTATTAGTGATACTTAAGTTTTTGTCTTTTTTTTTTTCAGAGATTATTCTTGAGTTTTGAATATGCCTCATTTGCTTATCCCTTTCTGAGAGCAACAGGATTTTCTGTCCTTTCCCCAGTGAATTAAGGCCTTTGTTTCATAGGTGAGAAGAAGCTGAGTGGGTATTGTGCCTTTCTCATTCTATTGAAGTAGTTCCTCCTCTTCTCCCACCCTGCCCAAAATCTTTCTTAGGAGTACCCAATATGGGTATGGGGTATACAATATGATATTTTGAAATATTTGTACATTGTGGAATGGCTAAATTGAGGTAATTAGCATATGCATTATCTCACATTTTGTGGTAAGAACACAAAATCTATTCTCTCTGCAATTAAGTATGTGATGCATTGTTATCGACTATGGCACAATATCATAAAATAAACCTCTTGAACTCATTCTTTTTTACTGGAATTTTGGATTCTTTGAGCAATGTCTCTCTAAACCCTCACCCCTCCATATCCACAGCCTCTAGTAACAGCTACTCTACTTTCTGCTTCTGTTAGCTCAGTTTTTTAAGATTATAACTATAAGGACATTTAGGCTGTTTCTACACTTTAGCAACTGTAATTGGGCAGCGATAAACAGCCTCATACAAATGTCTTTATAATAAAAAGTTATTTTTTTCTTCTGGATGGATGCCCAGCAATGGGATTGCAGGATCAAACGGGAGGTGTAGGTTGAGTTCTTTGAGCTTTCTCCATACTTCCTTCTAAAAGGTTGTATTAGTTTGCAGTCCCACCAGCAGTGTAGAAGTGTTCCTTTCTCCCTGCCCTAGAAGGATCCTCCCCGTTGGGGCTCCCAGAGTGCTAGGAATACAGGTGAGACCCATCATGCCTGGCCCAGAAATTTAGTCTGTTACTAAATCAAAGACATGAAACGTTTTAATGCAGAACCTCAAAATTCATACTATACTATCAGAGAAGGCCCAGCAGAGACAAATTAGTTATTACTCATATTTGCTTGAAAGTACTAAATGCAAGTACTTTGAAGAGGAATTGCCAAAAATATCTAGACTATTCAAGTTTCATACAAGCAAAGAAAACACATATTGTTTTGTGATTTGACAAATTTGGTCCATTTTTTAAGGTAGCCAGGAATTGATTCGAACACAAACACATACCAGCTGGCTAAAATTAATGCATTTGTAAGTATGTATTTAATGGACTGATTTCTGGCCCACTTATAGGACTTCTTTCCAAAAAGATAAGGAAAATAACTTATGTTCTTTAAAATAAAAAGTGTAGATGGGCGGCGCCTGTGGCTCAGTGGGCAGGGTGCCAGCCCCATATACCAAGGGTGGTGGGTTCGAACCCAGCTCTGACCAAACTGCAACAAAAAAATATCTGGGTGTTGTGGCAGGTGCCTGTAGTCCCAGCTACTCGGGAGGCTGAGGAAAGAGAATCGCTTAAACCCAGGAGTTGGAGGTTGCTGTGAGCTGTGACGCCGCGGCACTCCACTGAGAGTGATAAAGTGAAACTCTGTCTCTACAAAAAACACACAAAAAAAGTGTGGATGAAATGATAACGATTTGCATAAAGATAAGTTAATAGTAACCTGTGGCTGGAACTATTAAAGCAATTGTTGATATAAAAGGGGCATTATTTTTGCCTTTATATTCAGAATATTTTTCACTGCCAGATTAAACTGTTTGGCTTTTGTGGGTTAGGTTTTAAATAAAGTGTGATTTTAAATAAATTATGTATTCATAATTCATTGTATGTATGTACAATTAATGTATTCATAATGGCATATTAATGCACATTAACACAAACAAAAAAGCAAAACCCAATCCTGATTAAATATAATTGTGTGCCTATTCTGGACCTGCACTCATGAGCCAGACTAGAGAAAATAAGTGAGGCTCCCAGCCTGATGTGAGCCTGCTACGCTTCTCAGTAATTACAGCCTCTCCCATCTCCTGGCTGACTATTGCATACCTTCTCTCTCCTCCCACTTCTAATACCACTGTCTCCCATCCATTCTCAGTCGATGACCTGAGGTGCCCCTACCCAAGGCCACCCTGCACTCAGGCACTAGATTACATTCCTTTTTACCAACTTGAAGACTTTGCTTTGGTGATTCTTCTTCCCTCGTGCATCATCTACCCTTCCCTGTTTACTTGGTCAAGCCCGTAAGCAAACAAGCATGCGTTTGTTCCCAAATAAATCTCTCTTAACTCTACCTCCCCTTCTAGACAACTTGCCATGCTCTGCATCTTTTTAGTTATGGCAAAACTCATGTAGTGTCTCCAGTTATCCTTCTGTTCTCTCTAATCAGCCTTTGTCTCCACCATTCCATCAAGGTCACCAGTGTCCTGCATGATGCCACAAGCAGTGGTCGAACACACTGTGCGACTCGTCACCTGTTTCTGACAGGACCTCCTCTGAGTCCTCCCTTGAAACACTCTCTCCTCTGGCTCCCAGGACCTCACACTCTCCTGGTTTCCCTATTTGACTCACTCTTCCTTCTCAGGCTCCTCCTCGTATTCTGTACCTGGAGAGCCCCAGGGCTCAATTCTTGGACCTGCTTTTCTGTCTAGTATCACCTCTGTTGGTGGCAACATCCAAACCCAATTGATATCCCCAGCCTGGACCTCTCCGCTAAGCTCCATACTTGTGTCTGCAAATGCCCATTTCCCACTTCAGTAGAGACATCTAAAAGGAATCTCAGAGCTAACAAGCCGAAAACCCAGATGCTTGACCTCCACCCCCAAACCTGTTTATCCTCATATTTCTTTATCCCAGGAAATGACAACATCTTCCTTCTTGTTGCTCAAGCCAGAAACCATGGAGCCACTCTGGTCTCCTGTCCTTTTCTCACATGCTATCACCTCTATTTTGAAAACACATCTGGAATCAGACCGCTTTTCGTTCCTTGGCTGATATGCCTCTAGTCTCAGGCCTAACACGACGTTGTTCAATGCCCTCTGACTAATCGCCCTGCTTCTGCCTTGCCCCACACAATCTGTTCTCAACAGAAGCAGCAAGAGAGATGATGTTGACATTGTTGAGACATTAACTTTCCTGCTCAGACCTCTGGTGATGCCTCCTAAAGACCTTCCCAACGGTCCACACCTACCTTCTGATCCCGCCATCTGCCCGCTCCTCCTCCTCCAACTCCATTTTCTCCCGTTCAGTCTAGTCACACTGGCCTCCTTGCGACTCCTGCACTTAGAGCTTCTTTCCCCTGGATTTCCCCAGGGCTCGGTCCTTGACCACCCTCAGGCCTTCTCCAGACCACCCAATTGAAAATCCCAGCCTGCTGCCCCTACACTCTCCACACCCAGCACTCAGGTTCCTTCCTTTCCTCTTCTATCTAACATACACTTTCTTCTTTTGTGTTTTTTGAGACAGGGTCATGTTCTGCCTCCAAGGCTAGAGTGCAGTGGTGCCATCATAGCTCACTGTAACCTCCAACTCTTGTACTCAAGGGATCCTCCTGCAGCAGCCTCCCCAAGCACTGGGATTACAGGTGTAAGCCACCATGCCTGGTCTGTTCTACTTATTTTTTTTAATTGTCTGCTTCCCCCATCTCAAACCCAAACTCCATTAGGGCAGGGGCTTTTTTTTATTTTTGAAATTTTTTTTGAGAGAGAGCCTCAGGCTTTTGCCTTGGTAAAGTGCCATGGCATCACAGCTCACAGCAACCTCCAACTCCCGGGCGCAAACGAGTCTCCTGCCTCCGCCTCCCAAGTAGCTGGGACTACAGGCGCCCACCACAACGCCCGGCCATTTTTTGGTTGCAGCCGTCATTGTTGTTTGGCGGGCCCAGGCTGGATTCGAACCTGCCAGCTCAGGTGTATGTGGCTGGCGCCTTAGC
>CAUYON010198830.1:0-30560 GCA_963573935.1 Arctocebus calabarensis
CGCGCACCTGTGGTCCCAGCTCCTTGGGAGGCGGAGGCAGGAGACTCGCTTGAGCCCAGGAATTGGAGGTTGCTGTGAGCTGTGATGCCACAGCACTCTACCCAGGGTGACAGCTTGAGGCTCTGTCTCAAAAAAAAAAAAAAAAAGACTTAGAAACTTAACACCACAGCGACAGAGGGAGAAGCCACCAGGCAAGTGGGGAGAGAAAGAGGAAAGGAGGCAGAGAGAAGGATGCGGAACAGAGATGCTTTTTGGCAGCATCTCGCGTGAAAAGCCTCCCAGCGAACTCTGAGACAGCCTCTCTCTCCTCAGCAGCCCGGAGCGGCACCCCGCCATCGATGGCTGGCACCGAAACCTGCTTACATAATATGTTCTCTGCTGAAAGCCGCTTCCATTCACAAGTTGCTGCTTGTCATTGTGTAGGTGCATTAAAGAAGGGGGAGAAGAAAGGAAGAAAGGAAAAAGAATGAAAGGAAAAAGCAGCTGAATGAACTCACTCAGGTTATATTGAGAGACGAGGAGAGATTTCCCGCCCCCTTCACTCTCTAAATAAATCCTTCATAAACCAAATATCCTTATGATGCTGTCAGATGAGTTTCCTCTTGTTGATTAATTGCAGGGAGGGTGGTGACAAAAAAGAAACCCAGCTTCCTGAGGCATGTTATTTTGCTCACTGGTGGGATCACTGAGCCAGCGTCAGACAGAGCTCCATTACAATGAGGTTTAAGCGTGCATTGTATCATTAAAACTCATGACAGCAAGACAATGACTTCGAGGAAACCACAGTGACATTGCATACAGCAGCCTGGTGTCTCAGCCCTGCCACCTCCCCCACTTCTCTGGCCCCAACAAGGAGAAGAGTTGGGCTAAGAAGAACCGACGCTGTTCCCTGAAACCCCAAAGGTCTGGCCAGGCTGGGTAGCTGATTTTTAACTGCGTCGTGACTGAGCCACCTGAGAACCTACGTCCCAGGGTCCTGCCTACAATGAAACGCCCTCAAGGAGTTGTGTGAGGTTAGCAGGGAATGGGGACAGCTTGCTCAGGCCAACTCCTGCTCCTGTGGGATTCAGGAGCAGAGAGGAAATGGTGAGTGCCGGAGGCAATGATCTTACCCTACTCGGCCCCTTGGGGAGGAGGGGAGGCACCATAGCAAAACATCCAAAGCTTGCAACACACCAACATCGTTATAATGAACACCTGGAAAAGTGTTTCACCTTTCTGGGCAGTGCCAGTGGCTCAGAGGGTAGGGCGCCGGCCCCATGTACCGAGGGTGGTGGGTTCAAACCCGGCCCCAGCCAAACTGCAACAAAAAAAAAGCTGGGTGTTGTGGAGGGAGCCTGGGTCCCAGCTACTCGGGAGGCTGAGGCAAGAGAACTGCCTAAGCCCAGGAGTTAGAGGTTGCTGTGAGCTAAGATGCCAAGGCACTCTACCGAGGGTAATAAAGTAAGATTCTGTCTCTAAAAAAAAAAAAGCGTTTCACCTTTCTGAAACAGGAAAATGTCTTTACTTAGAGTAATAGGGTCCCTGCACTCAGATTTCTGGTGTAGCAATTCTGGACCTTTCTAACAAGTCCCTGGGTGAGAACTATTGAGTTAGATGAAGCACCCAATTCATGCTAATCAGCCCCCTTTGGGCACAGAGAGATTCTTAGCCCCAACAGAATGTGAATCCAGCAACTTTTGTCTTTCTCTGCAAGCCTACTACGCGCAAACCCCACTCCCCACTCCAAAATAACCAAGCCTGCCTCACTAAAAATCTTATCACTTCCCATTAAAGTGTAAGTTATTTAACAAGCCCGGATGCATTCACCCACTCCAAAGCACCCGACCTTTAACCAAGAGCAAAACCTTAAGACAAAGTATGAAACTTTAATGATGGAATCTCAGATGTTAGTAAGTTGGGTATTTAAGGGTGACTAAGGAGCCCTCTTTGTCCATCCTTCCCCAAAAGGTCATGTTTTGTAGGTAGCCACTGACTTTATGTAAGCCCTAAAAGGAATGGTGTCTTTGTTGCCATTTTAGCCCCAGCATGGTGCCAGGTATAATGCAGGTACTCAGCAAATGTGCGATGCGGGAATGAATAGCAGTGGACACTGTGACAGGAGGAGGGGCCTGTCCTTTGCCTATAACAGACCCGAGACTAGAGCCAAGTCCTTCCAAACCCTTCACCAATGACACATCACAATCAACAGATACTAACTGAGCACCTACTGCATGCAGGCCTCTAGCTGGACCACAGCACTAAAGGCACCTCCCCAAACTGACAAGCTCACTAAATTGTCAACTGAGATGGCATTCATTCATTCAGTCATTCAGCAAGTCATTGCTGAGCACCTGCTGTGTGCTGATTGATACCCCCAAAACAGAGACAGCACGGCCTGGGTCCTTAAGGATGTCACCTTGTAGCACCTTAGGACTCCTACAAAGGAGCACTGTGACAAGGAAATCACGTCCCTGGTAAGGGAGGGAAAGCTCACGATTCCTAGAGAAAATACATTGCTCAGAGCTCATAGGCTGGGATGATTCAGCAAAAGCCTCCCAGGCATTTGGAGGAAGAAAAGACTAGAGTAGTCAGGAGGGCTTCTCCTCCTAAACCCTTCTCCAGGGCCTGCCCACCAAGCTCACGACTGCCCTACCAGCTGCCTGGAGACTCACAAGCCTGAGAGAAAAGGCGTCATTATTTCCATTTCACAGATGAGGAAATCAAGGCCCAGGGACCTGCAGAAACTGCATGAAAACCACAGTAGGAACAAGTAGGGCTGGAAGTCTCCTGTCTCCAAGCCTCATCCTCTCTCCTAGGACGCACAGCTACACAACCAGCCCAAAGAATTCACCTTCCTCTCCCTCATCCTATCCTTATTTCAGTCGGGGGTGATTTTGCTGCTACCATTACCATCATTCCCATTGCTAACATTTGTTCAGCACTTACTCCTTGCCAGGCTCAGTACTAAGCAGGTTGCAAGCATTAGCTCTTAAAAGTCTCACAACTGCATTAGTATCCCCCATTTTGATGATGGGAAAATTGAGGCCCCGAGGAGTGAAGTGACACAACTACAAAAGGCTACAACCAGGATCTGAGTCCAGCAGATCTATTTCTAGAGCCCATGTTCTTAACCACTATCTCATGCTACCCTAAAACACTGAGGCTCGGTGAGGTTAAAGACCTTGCCTGACATCACACAGCAAGGAAGCATTAGATTAAGTATTTTTGGTAGGGTCTGGCTGCCCCTAGAGCCCCACATTGCTGCCCATACCTGGTTAAGGAGGCAGACGGGGGCTGGGCCCAGGGAAGAAGGGGCTATTTCTGCAGCACCTGCTTCTTTCTCTCTGGGCATCAAGGCTCTCCATCCTGGGTGGCAGCTGAATAATTTAAACTCATCAGCTCCAGCCCACCACTACTTGGTCCCAGAATTATTTTTATCCTGGGTTACAGCCACAGCTCTTAACTGAAATAAACCACGCTGTTTTCTTCTCCTTGCTTTCACATCAACTCCTGACATATCTGTGTTTACAACCCACTGGAAGGGGATAAAGAGCAGAAGATAGGTCTATAATGTCATAGTGGTTTTTATTGGAAAGTCATGAAATCTCTAGGACCCACACACAGAAAGGGACAGAGTTAAATAAAGAGCAAGATGACTTCCTACAAATCAAGCCCCAGAGCAGACAGCCAGCCCGACCAGAACACACGCCCTCAGACAAAGCAGCCAGGTTTTTGGAGCTCTATGACTGACCTCCCAGGTCACCCTTTTGGAATTACAGAATCTCTGGTACTGCATCCTTCCTGCCAGTGAGAAAGCAAAGTCCACATTTGTCTCCATGGCTAAGCCTTCAGGGTACCAGCAAGGGCTGGAGAGGTGCTGCTGAGTGTCCTCCTCTGCACCCCAGGCTGGGTGTGGGGAGTGGGGGCTGCTGCCAGAGCCAGGAGTGAGGGGCTGATGCCTGGGTTTTCATGATGGTGCATTTGTATGTTGCTGCCATGACGTATTGTGAGGTCTTAGGCAAGTTGTTTTCCCTCTCTGAGCCCCCTCCCCACAAAAGGGCAGACTAGATCAGAGGTTCTGAACGTGGAGTGTGCAGATGAGCATTAGGGACAGCCCAAGAACCCCCTGATACTGTGTTTGTGCATATAGGCATCTTTTCAGACTCTCAAAGGCATCCTTGCTGCCACCCCTGAGAAGAGTTTCTACAGGGCCCTCGAGTGCTGCAAAATCTGCATGCATCTGGGGCCATAAAGAAAGAGACCCCTTTCCAATGAAGCACAGGATTCTACAGACCTAATGAAGTTCTCACAGTAGACCCCTCCATCCCATTCCACCCCAAAGAGGGCCTCCCAAATACACAATAAATTCTCAAACACAGTGTTCACTGTCCTAGAAGAGTGAGCGCACACACACACACACACACACACCACATAATCACAGAACCTCAGAACTGGAAGGGGCCTTGGGCTCACCTACATAGACTGCCTCATTACCCACATGGTGAAAATGGGCCCAGGAAAGGGAGGCGGAGCCAGGGCTAGAACCTAGATCCAAGTCCAAGTCTCTTTCCAGAAGCTTCTGTCTCCCTCTCCCTGGTGCACCACAATGCGCCATTTCAAATGTGATGGGGGAGGAGGGAGGGCAGCCTCCTGGCTCTTGGCCACCCCTAAGGAAGGTAGGAGGGAGATGTTTGGGAAGCATCCACATCTGGACAACTCACGTGCACAGCATGGCTGAACTAGTAGTTAAAATATTGAAATACTCTTGTTCTGGATGGTGATGCTATCCTGAGGCTCCCATGGCTCCCTTGAAAACCCCACAAGGTGCCCCTCAAACTTGCTCATAACCCAGCAATGAAAGGGTTAACACTAAGCGCAGCAGGGCATTAAGATTCCCCCACTCCAGGGCCCTAGCCATGCGATCTGTTAGTGCCAGATTTCAATATTTTAAATATCACCCATGGCCAGATCTGTGGCTCTTTATTTGAACCCAATTCCCTCACATTCATCATTCACACTTGAAGCTTCCCAGGGAGGAAACTAAGGCAAACTCTTCCTCAAGGTCACCTAGCAAGGGAAGCCAGGAAGAGGAGCCAGAGATTTGGTGGACCAAATCTTTGGTACTAACCACCAAGCTATCTTCCCCCTCTGCATCTTATGTCCTGCCTGAGCAGGTACGTGCCCAGGGATTTCAGCGTCTCCACTTGGCTTTGGAGCTGGAGAAAATGAGTGAATAGAGCCTGCTTACTTGCCAGTCTCTGGGGCTGATGTTTTATTTCTTCCACTTCTAAGAGCAAGAACCTAAAGAGAAAATCCTTGGGGGAGCAGAAGTAGCCTCTGAGATAATAGCAAAGATACTAAAAATAAGGACATTCATTTCCAGAGAGGTAGATGTAACTAAAGCAGAAAGAAGACAGAAATCCCCTTTTGATGGGTCACAGATTAGCAGCAAATGCATTTTAAAATTAAATGTGAGCTTTTGGATTCAGTTTCAAGATACCTCCACTTCCCACTCACTAACAGGTTGGTGATGCCTTACCCCATCCAGATCTCAGAAAAAGAAAGTAGTGCAAGGGGTATAATTTTCCCAGGAACAGATCTGAAGGTGGAACCTAGAACCCCTCCCCAGAATCCGAACAAGCCCTGTTCCCCAACCTTCCTGAATTTGAGACGGGTTCAATGATAGTTTCCCAAGCTAGTGTCAGGATGCACCTCCCATACAATCACTTACAGGTTACACCACCTGTGAAAATAAAATATCATCTGCTCAGCAGGCAGCTGGCTGCTCCCTCCTAGCTGGCCTGATCACTCATTCCAAGCAAAGTGTGGCCCTTTGTAGCTCCCAGTTCTCCCATCTCAGGAAAGCTAGGACTGTCAAGCTTGCAAAACACAAATTACTCAGCTATCCCGGGAAGATGGTACAATCTAAGCCCTGTCCTAGGTAAACCCAGTGTGCCCAGGCAAGGGTTAACCTTAGATCCTCAAGTGACCCATCCCATTTAGCAGGATCAAGCTGGTTGCCTGCCAAATCAGAACACCCAGAGACCCTCCAACCCAGACTTCCTGGCCCCATGAAGGGTTAATTCACTCAGAAAACTGCTGGATACTTTCAACAGCTTCTGCTTCAAGGGAAAGGGTAAATTGGACAGAAGCCACAATCTTGATCGCATTACCTAAAACATGAGCACACTTACCCCTCCCTGGGAACTGAGCTGAAATCTCATTTGGCTATGGGGTGCGCTTAGGCAATAAATACTGCAGAATGTGGACAAGTAAACGTGGTCATTCCTCAACACTCCTCCCCTCCCAACTACCTTTTACCCCACCAGTTCATGCACACATATCACAACTGGGATTTCAATACCGCTAGCCCATTTGCACAACCAAGAAGAATATCACTTACCGCGACACCGGAGGATTGCAGAGGGGATGGGAGAGCCAAATTCTTGCCAACTCCTCCCTTCCCTGCTGGGTAGGAAGATGCTAAGTCTCGATGACTTGGTTTAAAAGCTCAGCAGAGGTGCCTGAAATAAAATTGTTCATTGGACTCTCCCGATCCTCCCAAAATAAAATTAAAATGCAAGCATGCACACACACACACACACACCCCACATCAACTACCCCTAAATCATGCAGGACCAAGACAAAAAAGAAATACCACTGCAGGAAGAAGAGAAAACTCAAGACCAGTGAGTCAGTGGACAAGGCAAAGACAGTGGCTCCCTCAGACTGTCCTCTGTCCCCCACATGCTCTGTGAGTTTCTCTCTCTCTCCCCTCCCCGCACCCACCCCCTACCTTCCTCTCCAGTACGCGTAGGCAACTCCAGGCTTCTAGCAGTAGACAAATCAATTGCTTCCTCAGTGCTGGATTCTGCCGCGGCTGCCACCACTACTGCAAAGCCCTGCGTGAGCAAGGGAGAGGTGCAGCAGCTTCCCGGGGCGGGGGGAAGCAATCCTGCCTCCCACCCGTGATTTATGTGTGCAGAGACTGGAGACTGGAGAAAGAAAGGTGGGAAGCCAGTTGGGCGCACCGCGAGATCCCAGCTGGTGCAAATGGCAATCAGGGGATTGGCGGTCAGCACCACGGACAGCGCTAAAATGCGGCGGAGGAGGGGATGGGCGGGAAGCGAACTCTCAGGCAGAGAAGTTAAGCAATTGGATGGTTAGAACAGAGAAGAGGGAGTCCAGAGGGGTGGTGGCCAGACTTCCCAACATCACCGTCAAGCCAGTAACAGCTTACCCAGCACACACTTGTTCTAATATTGTCGCTCATTCTCAGAGCAAAGGAACTATAGCTTTGCAGTCCCCGTCCCCGACACGGCCACAGCCCTCCCTGCTGCTTCCTACTCAGAGAAGAGTTCGACCCCAGTGTGGGGGTCTCCAAGTGGTTTTCCCCCCAAAGTTCAGCCTGGTTAACCTCTCTTCACCCCCATGACTAAAGCTTTCTGACCTGTATGTGGGGAGCTTTAGAATTCAGAGAAGGAAAGATGAGGCTCAGGAAATAGAAATTTCTAAGGGACAGGATGACTTCACTGAATAAGCACTTGATAGGTCTCTGGAAGCCAAAGCCGGCTGCTACACAGCCTTGGAAAAATCATTTAATGTTACCAAGTCCCGTCCGTAAAAGGAGGCTGTGACTACCTGAAGACGGGAAGACAGAGGGTCAAGAGCAACCGTAAGAACACCCACGTTGTGGGCTGCTATGATTCCATGACCCATAAACCTGTCCTAAAATTCAGATGTTACAGCAGAGGGATGAAGGAGTTGACAGCCAGCCTAGGATGGTGTGTGCAAACCTCACCCGTCACCATCTGGTCTGAATGGAAAGGAGAGACGTTTGGAAGGTCTAAACCAGACAGTTGACCCTTGGCCAAACACCTATCCCCAAAAATCTAGACTGGATTTCTTAAATGAGTCACTATATGGACAAGGAAATAAAGTCATTAAAGGTAAAAATATACAAAGAGGAATGGATTCCCCCAGCTCTTGGGGTTCCAGATCTCAAAGGTTTTATTCCTGCTAACTCAGGGAAAGGGCTAATGTTAGGGGAAGGACAGGAACTCTCGAACAGACCAAGCTCTTCTTGGAACTTCTCTCCAAAGCAAAAGAGAACCCTCTCTACTGAGGAACTTCATCTGAAGTTTCCCATCCAGACGGCGCAGGGTGACCTACTGTGTTTGCCCCTTAATTTTAGAGTCAGGACTTTAATGTGAGAATTCTAGAAGCCATTTAGAGCTTCATTTTATAGATGGTGATGAGGAGGATGATGGTGGTAGCGGTGACCACCAACATCAGATGATGGTGGGGATGGTGCTGATAACGATTATGGTGATGACTCTGATAGTGATGAATAGGGTGGCAGTGGTGGCAATGGTGGCAGGTTTTGAGAACCTACTATGTATCAGCCATTCTGCTAGGGACTTTACCTGTATCCTCTCCTTGAGTCCTCACCATAATACCTTGAGGGTACTCTCCTTGTCCCCATTTTACAGAGGAGAAAACTCAGACTCAAGGACTTAGGTCTCTTGCTCAAGGTTACACAGTAAATTGCAGACACAGTATTCAAACCCAGGGTTGTGTGACTCAAAGCCCATGATCCAGGATGTTTCTCTCTCTCAAGTCAAATTCAAATGCATCCTATGATTTTCATTTTTTTTTTTTTTTGGCAAAACCTTATTGAATATTTTCTGGACAGACTCTATGATGTAAATTCAATTCCCTCACTGCAGATAGAGAAATTAAGTACCAGAAGTGGGAAGTGACATGCCCACAGTCAAGAGCTAGGAGCTGATAGAGCTGAGTTTGGAATGCAAGCCTTTCAGATGCCAGGACCTGTGTTCTAGTACCTAAGCAGCCCTAGACACATAATAAGCCCTCAATAAACATTAAAAGTGATTCAAGAAGTCCAGAGAAGAACAAAAGCTATTCAGCATGATTGGTAGGGGAATCAGAATGCAATTAGTTTCCAGATTTCCTGGCTTCCAGGCTCAAGGAATTTCTACCCCACCTCACAGCTTTCCCTGGCCATGAAGCATGAATTTTGGAAGGGCATGGCATGAATTCAGCTCTCCTTTAGGGAAAGAAAATAGCTAAAAATCACCTGCTAAAGAGTGCACCTATCATATGTTGGGCACAGTACTAAGCACTTTACAGTTACTATGCCCAATCTTCACAACTAAGTGAGGTAGGTGCTATTATTGTCCCATTTTCAGATGAGAAGACTAAGGCTCAGACAAGCGAAGTAAAGCCTCCAAGTTTACACAGTCAGGGAGTAACAGGGACAGAGATGCAAATCTCAGGTCTGCCTGAATCCAAAGCCTATGTTTTTACCACCCTTTCAGTTTTTCCTTAAAGCAGGTCCCTTAGAGGGCCCTGTGGAAGTAAAAAGGAGGCTTGAATTATCACCACCATTGCCCACCCCCCACGTACACACACACCTCTGGTTTCAACTAGAACAGTTGTGCTTTTAACTGTTTTGCATACTGGGCATCTGCCCAAGCCTTCATTTAAACATGGGCTTTGCAGCAGAATTAAAAAATAATATGATTGAAGCCGAAGCTCTGTACCCTCCCTGGTGACCATGCCATCTAGGAAATAGCCCTGGCTTCTGAGGGGATCTTGACCCACCCTCCCTCCCTCCTTGGTCTCTTAAGCCTCTCTTCTGTCCTGAGTGCTCTGCAGAAAAGCAGCTACTGCTATAAGCCCCAACAGCCTTGTGGCGATGCAGCAGGAAGATGTCTCAAAACCATGTTCTTGATGGCTGAGCCCAGCCAGGCCCTGATGCTGCCTGAGATTTCATTCAAGATGGGCATTACATAGGGACGCCTCAGGGACTTGGATTCAACAAGCTGGCTTGTCCTTCCCTGGCTCTGTTGAGGCCAGAGGTTGCCCATTAAATACTCTTCACCACTCCCAAAGAGGATGAAAAAATGATGGCAGCAGTGATAACAACCAAAGCTACCCACTATGTTCTGGGTTATTCACGTGCATCATATTATTTCATCCTCACAAAACATCCTGTGTTCAGATGGTAAATTATTTTTTAGGATAATAAAGGTTTTATTTCCATTTTACAAATGAGGAAACAGATGCCTAAAGCAACTAGCCTGAGGCCATTTCATTCATAAGTGGTGGGATCTGAACCAAGACCCTCTGAGTTTATAATCATGCTGCTATATGGCATCCCCAATTATAGTCACTTTCATCTGGGGGTGATTATTAATTACCAGGTGCCATATTATTACCCAGCACGATTCATGACTTACAGCAGGGCGATGAGGTTGTGTTCCATTATTTATTCATTTTAGAGATGAGGAAATTAGACATGGAGAGATGAGGCGCCCAAGATAACACAGGAAGTGAAGGGCGGGGTGTGAATCTAAACAGTTTATCTCGAGGTCCACTGTACTCTTCAATTTCCCATGAAGGTGGGCACTGAGATAGCCCAGAAGGAAAAAATACTCTCATTTCACTTAGCAAGGGTGGTAGGCAGAAGAATGGCCCCCAAAGATGTCTATGTCCTTATCCCCAAAAGTGGTGACTCTATTACTTAAGTGGAAAAATGGGACTTTGCAGATGTGGTTAAGTTAAGATCTTGTGATGGGAAGATTATCCTAGGTTACTTAGGTGGGTCTGATATAATCACAAGGGTCCTTATAAGAAGGAGGCAGGAAGGCCACAGTCAGAGAGAAGTGATGGTGGAAGTACAGGGGCAGGTGGATGGAAGGAGTTATGACAATGCTACATTGCCAGTGTTGAAAATGGAAAAAGGATCTATGGGCTAAGGAATGTGAACAGCCTTTAGAAGCTAAAGAAGGCAAGGAAACAGACTCTCCCTTAAATCCTCCAAAAAAATACAGTCCTACCGCTGACACCTTGATTTGAGGACTTGCAACCTCCACAACTGTTGGGTAATAAATAGTGTTGTTTTACAACACTAAGTTTGGGGTGGTGTGCTACAGTGGCAGTGGGAAATTAATATAGCAAGTCTGTCAGGGGACCCTACAGTGAGAAGCCCATACTTAGCAAATCACCTTTAGAATCACAACTAAGCTCCCTCTCAGCCAAAGGACCCTGTGCTTCCATTTCATTACAACCTATTCTGAACAATTCTATGTGTGTGCGCGCCCCTACGAGAGAAAGGACTCACGCCTAAAGGACTCACGCCGAAGCTTTTCCCTAACCACCAGGTTCTGTCACTGGGCAGCACCGCCAGGGCAACCGTGTGTCTTCATCCCCTCCTCCTTCTCCTTCAGGAGCCTTGAGGGAAATGCTATCATCAGGAACACAAAGGGAAAGAATGTCACAGGGCAGCTTTCCAGGAGCACAACTCCTCACAGGGGATCAGTTAAAGATAGAACAGGTAAATGAAGCAGAGAGGTTGGGGGAGGAGAGAGGAAGAGCTGTGTCTCAGAGATTAGCCTACTTGCCCCAACAGATCCTTTCCCACTAGGAAACGGGGCAAGCCTTGGGAAGCCCATTAGCCTTCTTAGGAAAAAATAGGGTAATTACAGACAAGACACAGCAGGACTTGATGAGGCAAGCTTTCAAGACAAGTCGACAAGTATTATTTATTAATCAGTCAATTTGGCATTATCAGGCAAGGTACTGCTAGGGGGAAGGAACTTGGACTTGCCTTCTGACGCCTTGAGTTTGATCTGTGGCTCCCCCACTTCCCAGCTGGGTGACCCCAGGCATATCACTGGTGCTCTCTGAGCCTCCATCTCCTCAGCTCTAAAATGGCACCTTCCCTGCCCCCACCTCCCAGTGTGCCCAGGACATTTCCATGAGCTAATGGGTAGGAATGAGTTTACATACTGTAAATAATGAATAGCTACCATTCTTTTTGAGACAGAGTCTCGCTCTGTTGCCCAAGCTAGGCTGCTATGGCATCAGCGTAGCTCACAGCAACCTCAAATTCCTGGATTCAAGTGATCCTCCTGCTTCAGCCTCCCAAGTAGCTGGAACTATAGGCACCTGCCACAACACCTGGCTAATTTTTCTATTTTTAGTAGAGATGGGGTATCACTCTAGCTCAGGCTGGTCTTGAACTCCTGAGCTCAAGAGATCCTCCCACCTTGGCCTCTCAGAATGCTAGGATTACAGGTGCGAACCGCTGAGCCCAGCCACAGCTACCACTTATTAAGTACCTACTGTGTTCTGAGTGCCTAATGAGGCTCCTTCCACCTTGAGTGAGTGTACTCAAAGCACGAACCCAAAATGACTATGGGTAATAGAAGAAGGACCGCAACAGAGGAGACGGTATAATGACGTTAAAATGCCAAGTTTTAAAGCAAGGATGCCAGGGTTCAAATCTCATTCTGCCACATGCATCCCATGTGGCCTGGAGAAAGTTCTTAAAAAAAAAAATCTCTGTGCCTCAGTTTCCCCCATCAGTAAGGTGAATAATAATAGCACCCCTTCATATGGATGTCACTAGGATCACACTTACTATATATGAAAGCATTTAGAGCAGGGCCTGGTATGTAGCAAGCCCTGTGTATATATATCATCTTGGTTATTATTGCCATTGTGATTATTGCAATATTTATTATTGAAGAGAGGCATTTTCCAAACAGTGATACATGCTGTGCTGAGATCCAAAACACAATGTTAGATCTGTGGACATATATTTTTCCCCCCAACGTTTAGATGTTGCTCATTTACTTTAAAGTACATTAGAAAATTATCATATTTCTGTTTTCATCAGTGGCATAATGCCTTCTTCTGTGCAAATTTACTTAAGTGGATATAATGTAGGGCAGAAATAATTGATTTTTTCTTTTACTTTCAGCACCTCAACAGCATTGTCTTCCCTGAAATCAGTCCTCCAAGTATGTGAGGCTTGCCTAACCTCCCTCAGCAGTTGTATCTCTCAGGGCAGCTCCCTAGTTACGCCTCTAAATTCCAAAGCACAGTCCTAGGCCAAGAGAATAAAGTAAGCATGAAGGGTCTTTCCTCTCCCGGGTCTTCTCCAGAATCTGTTTCTAGCCATAACAAATAAATATAGTAGAACCTCTATAAGATGACCACTGAATGGACTGTAACCAACTGACCAACATACGGAGGTGGTCAATATAAGGAGCTAGGCCTACTGTATTGATATGTACATGTGGGGCATGGCTGGTCTATGAAAATTAGGTCAACTTGAGCAGGTGGTCAGTGGAGGGAGGTGGCCAACTATGGAGGCTGTACTATAATTGACATTTACTTACTGACTGTATTTATGATCCTCATCTGGGCTCCTACAGCAGAGCCTAAACTTCTCCCTGTGTCCACCCTACATTATAACTGACTCTCCCGCCAAACTGAACATTCCAAGAACACAGCTCAGCCTTGTGTATTTCTGAGTTCTCAGGGCTTAGAATAAATCTGATGTTTGGCTAATGCTGAACAAGCAAATTATTCTTAGGACTTTTGGCGCTTGTATCTTTCATTCTACTGGAGTCCCATAAAGAGGGCATCTGACTGTCCAAAATTGCATGTTTCATTACCATAAATGAGATACTTCAATAGTTCATGAGATTCTGCAATGAACCCCAATGTCTTCAAGATGCTGCTGTCTTTGAACAGTTTTAGAGGGACTTGGCTAGATCATCACAGAAGAATAAGGCTGGAGTTGCTGCTGCTGGGAGATAGAGAAACAAGCCAGGAGAAGCCGGGAAACCTGCTTGAGCTATTTCTGGGTAGGTCTTTCAAAGAACTTCCCTGAGAAAATCATCTCAAACCTCTAGTCTGACTTTTCCCTGGAAGTGAATAATCCAGATTTCTCATCTCCATGGAGGACTTTCGAAGTCTCCCAGTAATTAGCTATTGTTGCAGGGGGAAGACTAGCTCCCTACCTAATGGCTGAGACAGTCACCAAGCCCCTAGCACAATAACTGAGAGGAAGCTGGCTTTGAGCCCCACCTCTTTCACTCCCCGGCTGTGTGACCTTCCTCAAGTCACTTTACCTCGTTGACCCTTAGCACCATCATCTGTAAAATGAGGATAATAGTAACACCTACATCATTAGTGTGTTGGAATTGTTCAATGAGACAAAATATATAAAGGACTTGGCATATAGTAAGAACCCAACACATTACCTACTACTGCTATCGTTATTATTATTATCCTTACTTGTTTTTGTATTGTTATCCTATGTCAGATACTGGGGATACAGAAATGACTGAGACTTCATTCCTCCAATGGAGAGAGAGACAAAAGCCCTCAAATTACAAAGCAACATGAAAGGGGTTATAAAAGAGATGTGAGAGGAGGCTGGTTTTTGTTATGCATGTGACATGGAAAGAGATTGAACCGGGTTACCTCCATGGGTGGCCAGGGAAGTGTGGCAGGGGGCAGCGCGGGGACGCCATGTCACCAGCCTCCCCAGCGCTTCTCCTTCCCTGCTCCAGCACTGGCTCCAACATCTGGGAGTGTCTTTCCTCCAAGGAGATTTCTCTACGTTGCACTATGTAATCCTAACATGATGCGACAGATAACCAGCAGGCTTGAAAGAAGAAGAGACTGTCTCTCTTTCTTGGCCAAGCAGGGAAGGTGGTGAAAAGTGCTGTAGAAATGGGGAGGGCCCGTCTCCCAGGCAGCCGATTAGCAATCAGATTAGCTGAGTTGCAGGTGGCAAGATAGATTGGCACAGCCATTCTGGAGGGCAATCTAGCACCACATGATCAAAACCTTAAAAAGTATACCTATACATTTGACCTATGAGTCTCTGTGCAGGAATTTAATCTAAGAAAATAATTAGATATATATACAAAGATTATCATCACAGCATCACTTATAATAATGACAAACCAGAAACAATGTAAGTATCCAACGATAGGGGGTGATTTAAATAAATCGTGGCATATTTCATAGTAGGGGAGATAAAGTAACTTCATACCATGATACTCTTTGTATGACCCTGAAAATAAGTCATTTCCATGTTAAAAATATGGTCATTAATAAACATAGTCCCTAGGAAGAGAGAAATGCTTGAAAGTCTCTTCCACATCTACATCCTATTCCTCCTTCAAGATCCTGGACATTCAATCACTTATTCACTCAACAAGAGTACACCGAGGACTGACTTATGTGTCAGATGCTGAGAATTCGGAAGGATGAAAAACTTACACCATCCTTGTTCTTGCCAAGCTTAGAGATTTAAAGGTCTCTTCCTCCAAGGAGACTTCCCTGATTACACAAATCCAGATTGAAGTTTCTCTTTTCTGATTCCTAGCAGTCTCCCCAGAATTTGTGAGAGATGATAGTAGCAAATTTCTAATATTTCAGCTGAGTTAATTATATTCAAGATATTTTTTGATACTTGACCCTGGAAAAGCAGATTCTAAGACTGATCCCCATTTTTCTGATGAGCGGACTGAGGTTCAGAGAAGGTAAGATGTTCACTCAAACTTATACATTAGCAAGGAACCAAGCAGGAGGTCAGCCCACGTCTAATGTCAAAGTCTGTGCTCTGAAGCATTGTGTTGTGTTGAACAAACACTAACATGCTAGCACAGGCCCCAAATAGGGGACCTGTCCTCTCTCCCCAAGAACCTTCTCCAAATCCTCCCCCCAAATGATCAGATCTTCCTCTTTTCTACCCCAATTGACATAATCCAGCCTCCATAATAGCCTGTCTCCTTCCATTGTAATCCCCAGTGTGAAGAAGGGAGACATCTGACTGCCCTGAATTGCATGTTCAGTTATCACAAGTGGAATATTTTAGTAGCTAAGAGTATTCTGCCAAGGAGCCCCATGCTTTCCAGATGCTTCTCTCTTTGAATAAGTGGTAAGAGCTGGACTAAGTTATCACCCCAGAGGATCAGTGTGAGCTAGCTGGATACATCAGTTTATGGAGCACAGGAACCACATGTGCCTTATACATCTAACATGATGCTCTGGCACAGGATAAATATCAAATAAGCAGCTGACTGATGAATGAATAACTGAGTGAATGAATAAAAGGGGCACTGGTTTACAAGCCACCTATATCCTGGAGAATGGTTTTTTTCTGGCTAGTACTGATATCTCACTAATCTTCCACCATCACCACCACACTGAGGAAACTACAAAGAGAAATTCAAGCCCTCAGTTCACCTCGGGCCCCATCTCATGGACCTGGACCCAACAGGGAGAATGCTTAAAGAAAAGAGGGGAAGGAGGGGGAGGAGGTCAGCTGCAAACCTGCCCCCGTCTCAGAGCTGATGGTTCTAAAGTCATAGTCACATGTAATATTCCTGCTCACTCAGACGGCAAACCTGGAAACCTTTCACTAACCCTTTCCAGCGTAGGAAATAAAGAGAGAAAAGTACTCAGTGGACACAAGTCAAGCTGCACTAGAAAATGCCCACTGGTTTTTTTGGGGAATTAGACAAGTTCTAGAGGGTAATTTCATAAGAATTTTTGTGTCATTCTCAAGTCAATCTTGTGTGTGTGGGGGGGTGTCAAATACAAAATAATTTCTCTTCATTGGTCCCTCCTGATACCCCCATAATTTATTGCAGGGAACAGAGGTTTTGAGATTCTCCCATCTTCATCTGTGAAATTGGGGGAAGAGTGTCTATCGCCCTAGATGTTTGTAAAGATCAAATATTATGGAGCTCAGCAAACAGTATGTGTTCAACAAATGCTGTTTAATCTGAAGACAATAAAAATCATCATGAAAATGCCAACAGTTTCTGGAAGAAATACCCCCTTTCCAGTTTAACAAGATTAGGTCTGTTAGGTTATCTCTTACAGGGGAAAGAGACTTGAGAGAATGGATACAGAACATGTATGTTTTAAAGAAAGAACAGAAAACTTAGAGGACATGAGATGTTTTCTCAAAGATGTGGCCAAGATAGGCCCCAGGAAGAGGGACAATATAAGAGTGCTGGATACATAGAGGGGAGAAAAGTAATACAAAAATCAAGATATACTAAAGGAAAACTTTTCCAACTTCACAGAAGACCTCAGAGCATGGTGGAGGAACATGAGATGTGGCATCAGAAAACCGAAGTCATAATCAGCACATATTTGATTGCAAGGAACAGAAACCACATAAAGTAGATGGAGTAAAGAGGGAGCTCTGTTGAAAAGATGGATCTCATGGAGCCCTGTTCCCAGCCTCCCAGCCACCAGTAGCTCCAGCCCGGACCATTGCAATAGCTTGGCAGTCTCTTTAAACTCAAACCATGAGACATGTCATTTCCTCTCTCTCAAAACCTTTCTGGTATCTTTCCACTGAACTTAAAAAAAAAAAAAAGGCTTTCTGTGGCCTGCAGACCCTCCATCATCTGCTCTCATGCCCACCCTGTGCCTCCTGGTCCTCATGTTCTACCACCCAGCCATTTCTCACTATGTTCCAGCCTCATGTTTATCAAACATTCCATCTTTTCCCCACCTACCCTTTGCACCAGCTGCTCCTTCAGCCTGGACTGTATATCACCCTGTTCTTTCTTTTTATTAAATCATAACTGCGTACATTTATGGGCTATGGTGTGCTGATCTGATAGACAATGTAGAATGCTTACATCAAACTGATTAGCCTCACTTACTTATTTGTTGTGGTCAGACATTTATACTCTACTCTTAATAGATTGGAAAAGTACCATTGCATTGTGCACAATAGGTGAGGTCCCACCAAATACCCTCCTTTGTCTCACCCTCCTCCCTCCCCTCTCCACTCCCCCCTCTTCGCTCCTTCTTTCTGGACTATTGTTTTGTTTTATCATTCGTATGAATGTATAGGCAATTATATATTGGTTTCATAATAGTACTGAGTACACTGGATACTTTTTTCCCCAATTCTTGAGATGCTTTACTAAAAAGAATATGTTTCAGTTCCATCCAGGTAAACATAAAAGATGTAAAGTCTCGATCCTTTTTATGGCTGTATAGTAGTCCATGGTATACACACACTACAATTTGTTAACCCATTCACACGTTGATGGGCATTTGGGCATCCTGTTCTTTGAAAGGCAGGTTTCCTTCTTGTTATTCAGGTCATAGCTAAATTACCTCCTCAAAGAGTATGCCTCTGATCACCTCCCTTTTGCTGTTTCATAGCTTTCTGCACAGTACCATCTGATAGTTCATTGTTAACTTAGAGAGAGAGAGAAAGAGTTTTGCTTCTTTTCCTACAATATAAGTTCCATGAGCCCAAACAACTAATAGTCTGTTAGCAGCTATATTCCCAGAATCTAGAATAGTACCTAATTGTATAATAAGTGCTCAATAAATATTTGTTAGATAAATCAATGAACATATATATCAAGGACAGGATATGAGCTTTAGCCAATATACAAATCTCTCTCTCTATCTCTCTCCTTCTCCCTCCCTTCCCCCATTTTTACCACAGAATGATTTTTTCATACTTACAGAAGCTCCATAAGTTCCCATATACTCTTCACTCAGCTTCTCCTCATGTCAACATCATACATAACCAAGGTATATTTGTTTACACTAAGAAATTAACATTGAACATCATACCATTAATGGAACCACCAATTTCATTCAGATTTTCTAGTCTTCCATTCATGTCTTCTTCATTGTTCCAGGATTCCATGTTGGGTTTGGATACCACGTCTCTTAGTCACCTCCAATCTGTGAAGTGTCCTTATCTTTCCTTATTTTTACAACCTTGACACTTTGAGGGGTATTGGTCAGATATTTTATAGAATGTCCCCGAAATTTTGGCTTGGCTAATGATTCTCACGACCAGACTAGGGTCATGGATTCTGGGGAAGAAGACCACAGCAGTGAAGTTCCCCTCTCATCACATCATATCAGCATGCTATCAACCTGACTAAGCTCCTTCCTTGGCTACATTCCTTGGAGTTGTCAATGACCAAGTCTTTTTGGCCCAACAGTTCCAAGCCTCCATTGTCTGACCAGAGACTTTAT
Organism: Arctocebus calabarensis; assembly: GCA_963573935.1. NCBI lineage: Eukaryota > Metazoa > Chordata > Mammalia > Primates > Lorisidae > Arctocebus > Arctocebus calabarensis. The sequence continues at coordinate 18,853 of CAUYON010198830.1, forward strand.
GACTCATCCCAGGCTTCGGATTTATCCAATCACTGGTTCCCATGGGGCTGAGAAAGGGCAGGGTCACCTGAAGGTACAGAGAGAAGAACTAGAGGGTGACTGATTCTCTCAAGATGCACATCAGATTCCTAGGCCGACTATAAAAAATTATCATCAATGGGTTGGTTAAAACAACAGAAACTTATTCCCTTACAGATTTGGAGATCAGAAGTCCAAAATCAAGATGTCACCAGGACCACACCCCTTCTCAAGGCTCTAGGGAAGGATCTATTCCATGTTTCTCTCCTACAGTCTTGTGGTTGCCAATAATCCTTGTTATCCTCACGTGGTTTTCATCCCTCTGTCTCTTGTATGTCTTTGTCTACTGTTCTCTTCTTATGTGAACACTAATTATATTGGATTGACAGTTCATCCTAATTCAATATGACCTCATGTTTGACCCCATGTTAACCAAACTAATTATATCTACAAAGACTCTTCCAAAATCTGAGGCTCCAGGTAGACAAGGATTTTACAGGGATACCATTCAACCCCATACAGAGGGGGCATAGTAGGTAGGGAGGCCATGGTCAGAATGTGAGTCCTGTTTCTTCACTGAATAGTGATGCAACCTTGGGTAACTCATAACCTGTCTGGCCTTACCTTCTTCATCTGTACAATGGAAGGGGCATGATGATAATATTACTTATAATCAACTAAGCTAACAGCTACGGAAGCTTCTTTTAATCTATAAGATATGGTATAAATATGAGTTGTTATCTGTGGCACCCTTGAGAAAGTGCCACACACACCTCCAGCTTCAAGAAGGCTAATTTACCCAAGACCCCAGCTGCTGGGCCCTCAAATCCATTAGTGCAAATAAGGCCATGCTTCCCACAGGCTGGTCCCAGCCAATCACTGAGGGCAGCAGAGATACTAAAACAGGCCTGTCGCTGGGAGCCACAGGATTCCTCTACTAGAGGATTCCTCAACACCTTGCTGAACCTTCTTTAGACTGCACAAATTAGTACTCACTCCCAGCCTGCCTTCTCTCTACCCTTCACTTGGAGTTTGATGGCTCTTTAAGCCTTCCCTGGATTTCTATTTTTTCCGTTAGGAGAAATTAGGTCTTTTTCCTAATTAAATCCTTGCACATTTAATCCTGTCTTGGTGTCTGTTTCCTGGAGAACTCAGATTAGCCTTACCTTTGCCTGGTCAGCACACATTTCCCTGCTCCTGAGTTGCCCTTCTGGGTAAATAACCCTTTCCCCTCAGCCAGTCCTTTTGGGTGGAGGTTTGGTAGAGCTGATACCTCCCACTACTCTAAGGGTTGGTACATGTCCAAGCCTAACCAATCCATGTATTTCGTTCCCTGGCCACAAAGGTTAATACAAAGAAGGGCGTGTGGTCTAATGCAAGCCAATGAGATTCCTAGCTGAAACTTTTGCTAGTATTCTTAGAGAAGTATACTATTTTCATTGGGGTTAGTAGAATATAAACCTGGAGTTGTTGAGGGACTTCTTTGTATCCTCCACCCTGAGACTGAATTCAATGCAAAGTGGGGGGGAGAGAGAGGAGAGAAACTGATTACTGATGCCATTCTTTGAGCACCTGGATTCAGCCATGCCTGAAGCTGTTGTACTTTTCTATAAAACAATACATCCTTCTCTCTTTATGGCTTTTTGTTTTTTATTTTGCTTTAGCCTATATGAGTTATGTATTCCAATTTTAAAAAATTAAATTCAACAATTTCCTGACACTGTTCTTTAAAGTGATGACCAGAGGATGGGACTATGGTTTCTGAAGGGGAACTACAAAGTCAAGTAAACATCAAAGATGGGCAAAATGGATTCTTTTAATTCTATGTGTGAACTACTTTCAGGGTGTCAGAAGGATTAAAGTGAAAAAAGAAACAACCAAAGAAGCATCAGTGGGAGCCAGTTTGGCTTTAGGCTGCTTTTTAAAGAAAGCCTCTCCATAATTAGGATTTCCAAATATAATCCCTCTCTCATTTGACAGAACCCAGTACCTAGACAGCTCCTTCTAAAAATAAGAGAAACTAAAATCTGTCTGTTTTCTGATGAATCACTAACACATTTCATCTCTGGCTCTTCTTGTGCTTGGGAAAGAAACTCAAAAAGAAGGTATTTCCCTTCTTCTAAAGAATTAAGATTTGTAAGGATTTCTATCAATAAATTTGTTCTACTCTTCTCCCTAAATGTAAATTCTTGCAAAAGCTGGTGCCACCTATCTGAAGAGGAAGCTCTCAAGCTTATAATATTAACCACTGTTGAGGTTTATCCTACATGATAAGCATCTTGGTGATTCTTTGCTGGTCAATAAACAGAGGCCCCCAAAAAGCCAAGGCCCAAAAATGCTTTTTCTTCCAGCTCAACCTAAAGAGCACCACCTATCCTGCTGAGGTATTGTGAGCAGGATTATAGCATTTAGCAAAATTGCAGCCTGAGCCACATTTCTGACTCAAGGTTCAATCTCTCTTCTTTGGAAATAAAAATAAATAACAAGCTATTCATGTTCAGATGCCAGCATCCTTAATTAATACAAGGAAACCAAACTTCACTAGGCAATTAATTCCCCTTTGCTGGGTAAATGCAGACAGCAAACAGAGGGTCTGTCTCATGTCAGGACCCTTCTGCTCCACCCTGGCACAGTTTTGACAGCAAAAAGCAAAGGCACCTACGTGTTCTTTAAATAGATTTCTGCCTTGCTGCCTTGACATCTAATGGCCAAAGGATGCTAACACACAGTGGCATCTGCGTTCACAAAATCAAGGAAGTTTTCCATCAACTGACTTGCTCCTTTATTAGGAGGAGACACAATCAGGCATGCAGAAACAAATCTACTAGGGGGTTTGAACCTCTGAACTACACTGAGAAGATGCCCATGGATGAGGAGGACACAAATCAACAACAATTCTAACATTAAAGATCACAAGCAGCAGCAGCATGACTAATATTTGCTGAGTGCCTCTGCAAGCCTGGCTCAAAATCACAGCTTTATACGCAAGCTTTCACTGAATTCTCACAATAACTCTAAGATGTAGGTGCTAATATTATCTCTGCATAACTAGATGAGTGTGGTAGATTAATTACAAAGATGACCCTGATTCTTCCTTTCCCAGCACCCACACACCTTGCAATGTATGCAGCTCTGCCTATCAAGAGATAGAGGCAACTTCTCTACCCCTTGAATTTGGTTTGATCTGTGACTTGCTTTGGCCCATAAAATGCTATGAGTCTGGACTATAAGAAGACTTGCAGCTTATACCCTCTCTCTTTTCCTCTCTCTGAATCCCTGCCTCTACCACGACCTTAAGTCCAAGCTAGCCTGCTGGAAGATGAGAGGCTATGTGAGATAAAACCAAATCTTCCCAGCCAAGACCATCCCAGACTAACCAGCTCCCAGAGACATATCAAAATAATTGCAGGCTCCTCAGTGAGCTCAGAAATATTAGCCAATCCCTGCCAAGATCAGCATGACTGCCCAGCCATCCCATAGACCAATGAGTACATGTCTAGTACTCACTGGAGTTTTGTGAATTTTCTTATGTAGCATTACTATACCATTAGACAACTGGTATGATAAAGAAACTAAGTTATAGAGAGATTAAAATGACTTACTAACAGTTTTCTTAGCCCATAGTAAACATTAGTTCAATAAACAAATGAATGAATAAATTAGTTGGAAAGCAAGTCTGGTTCTGTCTGACTCCACAGTCTGAGAATTCAACAAATAAACTGTACTATTATAGAATGTACCTTTCAATCCTAAACCAGTTTCTTCCCTTTTAAAAAACCTAGCACAATACCTGGCTCAATAAGTGTTCCTTCCTTACTTTTCTTTCTCATCCCTGATTTCCACCCTTTCAATTTAACTTAACTCCTGCTTATTATAAAGTCCTCAGAGAAAGGGCAAAATGTAAATATTAATAAAAGATGTATTTGATATAACTATATCCTACTCCTGGAAAAAGATGATGTTTCAAGTTAACTTTTCTCTGCTTTTATGTATTGGATAAGGCTGGTGTTATTATGTTTTAGATACGGTTGCTTTCTGTACTCACACTACCATCCTTTTCTTTTCATTTATTTTGAGACAGAGTCTCACTATGTCACCCTTGCTAGAGTGCCTTGGCGTCACAACTCACAACAACCTCAAACTCTTGGGCTTAAGCAATTCTCTTATAACCTCCCAAGTAACTGGGACTACAGGCACTGTCACAATGCCTGGCTCAGCCTCCCAAGTAACTGGGACTACAGGTACCTGTCACAACGCCCAGCTATTTTTTTGTTGCAGTTGTCATTGCTGTTTAGCTGGCTGGGCCAGGTTCAAACCCGCCAGCATGGGTGTATGCAGCCAGTGCCCTACCCACTGAGCTACGAGCACTGCCCCATCCCATTTTTTGTTTTGTTTTGTTTTAACTGTGAATATACTTTATTTAGTCATTTTTGTTTACAATTGAAACTCTGGGAATTCAAAATTAACATCCTTGCCCGTGAGCTTCTTATAGACACCAGAAAAAGTTTCAACCTTGTGCTCCACATTGTTCTGCTGGGCCTTGTCCAAGTACACCTTTATGAGTTGGCTGCCATCCAATTTCATACAGATTCTTTTGCCCACAATTTCACTTGGGAAGACCAAGTCCTCAAGGATCACATTGTGCACAGCTGTCAGAGTGCGGTTCCTGGGATGCTTTTGCTTATTTTTTGTACGGCTTTTTTGAATTGACTTAGGCAGAATTCTCCTCTGTGCAACGAAGGCAACATGCTTCCCACTGAACTTGTTCTCCAATTTGCGTACTAGCTGCACTTGAATTTTCTGGAAAGATTTCAGTTGAGGAACAGGAACAAAGATTATGGTAGCTTTCTGACCACCACCAACTTCAATTTCCTTGGCTGCAATTATATTCAGCTCCCGGAGCTGAGCCTTGAGGTCCGAGTTCATCTCCAGATCTAGCAGGGCCTGGGAAATGCCCATCTCGAACTCGTCTGGCTTCTTGCCTTTGGGATTCATGATCTTGGCACTGGAGCTGAACATGGCCTTCTCCTTTGAGAGAACCGGCTGAGGAAGAGCCCATCCCACTTTTTGATCTCCATCTTTTAATTGGAGAGTTTAGGCCATTTATATTTATTATGATTATTGCTATATTTGATTTTATTTTGTCATCTGATTTTGTGTTTTTTTGCTTACTTGTTCAATGCTCCCTTTCCCTGCCTTTACTATCTTCTATTTTTCCCATTGCTAGATTTGGCAATTAAATTCTTTTTCTGTTTTGTTCAGTGGTTACCTTCCATTTTTAAACATGCATGTGTGACTTAATATAAAATTAATCAATTTATTAGCTACCATTCAAGATGATATAAAGATCTTAGGGCATTAATCTCTCTCTGTCTTACACATCCAGCCTTCTTTTTCTATAGCCCCCCAAATAGTTGTCCTTATATCCCCAGGGCTTAACACAACACCTGGAATGCAGGACATGCACAGCAAATTCTTGGATGAATGGATAATTGCAATTTGCTTTAAACATCTTCTTATTTACAACTTTATATTCTTCATATTCACCAATCCAAATCTTGCAAGGTAAGCAGTGAAGCTATTACAATGAGGATGAGAGGCTGAGAAACTCAGTATCTTGGGAGAATCACAAACTAGAGAGAGGAAGCTCCAGGGGGTGAACCCAGTTCTAAAGACTCTCAACCCAGCGCTCTCTGCCATATCCAGGATATTGGTATCTAGATAAGTTTTAACATTCCCTTTTCATAAATATTTAATCATCATAATACTTTACATGTCAGTAACAATCTAAAAACTTATCTTGGATGTCTGAAAGAGTCCCTATTCATTCCAACCTCTTGGCTCTTATTTTAAAAGTTTTAATCCAAAGTATCTGTTTACTATCTGTCTATTCACACATATGAATCTAAATATGTCTCTGTGTGTGTATGTGCATATATATGTACTTTTTTGGCACACATGGCTTGTTCCTTTGTCAGAACATGCTTGGTTCTTCCTTGGAATTTTTCACTTCCTTAGGGCCTTTCTTTACAAAGCAGTCTAGTCACTTGATTTGTCTTGTCCAGCAGCCTCAGCCCTGCCCCCAACTCCTGTCATTGTGGCCAGGTGATGATGTGGGGAATGAAACTATTCTATCCTCTGACATCAGGAAATGAAAGAAGATTCTGTGAAATACTGAATATAAACATTAAGTGAAAAAAAAACAACACACCCCTACCCTCTGTAAAGAGCTTTAATCTTTCTCTTCAGGGGATTAAAACATTTTGAAGTAGGAAATGAAAACTCATTTAATCTCTCCATTTAAATATGTTCCCTCAGCTTATAAATTATTTATTTTTTTTAAAAAAGAAGGCAGTGCTGAAAGTGAGAAAAGATAAATAAACCCAGTTTGTATTAGCAATCAAAATTTCAAAGCTGGGGTCAGTCCTCATAATGGAAAAGGAGAGGCAGATCTTCTCCACACCAGGGAACCAAATCTGCTGTTGTTAAATTTCACTTCTTTTTTCTCCTGCAAACCCCAGTCCCTCAACAAAACGTCTTATTCATTTTCTCCTCCCATTTCAATTTCTGTGCAAGCCTAGGAGAATGATGTCCCAAGACAATACTAATAATAATCACTAAAAGTAACTGAGCACTTACCACATGGCGATCACTCATCTAAGTACCTGACATGTGATACAATGCATTCAATGCCCACACAACTCTATGTGGTGGGCACCCTTGTTATTCCCATTTTACAGAGGAGGAAACTGAGGCCCAGAGAGGTGACAACCAGGGAATGGAAAAGGCAGGATGTAAGCTCAAAGACTCTGGCTCTGGTGCTCATGGTCTTAAGCAGTCCACTCCATGGCCCTCCAGGTCACTCGACTATTGTCTGCTGAGATGAGCACTGGTTACCTTCTATCCTTCTCCAGAGCACTCTTCACACTTGCCCAACCTGCCCTGGGCCCTGTGAGACTGATCTGCAATGAGCTGCCTCATTGAGCTCCCTTGTCCATTTGGGTTAAGCAAACCAACACCACCACATGACTTCTGGAAGTTTCCCAAGCAATCAAGTAAAAAGTAGAATTGCATTTGATTATATTTCTCTGTCAAATTGTTGTTTCTTTGAATTAATATATAACAAAGACTGGGCCACATGGGGCTCCAGTTATCCCTGGGCTATGCTGGAAATGATTTAAAGTTTAACTTTTTCAATGTCCTCACTTTAAGAAAGACAGAATTATGAACTAGCCACTCCGTTTCTCAGTGTTTGCCTCAGAGTGGAGGCTTGAACAAGGATACAGTGTGGAGTATAATAGGGAAAACTGGAAAATAGTCCAAAAACATTCAACAGTAAACAATGATTAAGTTGTGACATGTCTGTATTATGGAATACCATGAAGCTATTCAAAACTATGGGAAATAGGTATTTATTGGATGGAAAAACAAGTTGTAGTATAATACTACTGTACATTTATGTAAAACATACATCCACAAAACAATATTACATATTAACATACAGATGCATAAAAATAATCTGGGAATATAAACATCTAACCTATAACAGGATCCTTCAAGGGTAAAGGGGAGTCATGGTCAAAGCAAATGTTAGCCTTATTGTAAATCTCAAGAATATATTTCCATATTACTTGTATAATTAGAAATTATTTCAGTATCCTTCACCAATGGGTTCAGAAAAAGTAGCCTTACCCCATTTTATGCGGTAAGTAAACTTCCGAGCTATTTCTAAACTTCAAATTCCAGAATCTTCCTCCCAATCTAAGAGTTTTTCTGCTACCACTTAGTTCCTTGTCTTATTTTGAAACCAACAAAAATTATATTCTCCTACTCAAGAGAAAATAAGGTAGGACTTTCAGTCCCAAAAGACACCAAGAAGGAGATAATGTTTTTATGCACTAAATGTAACATGGTTAGATCTCAACAAGGTGAGCTAAGACAATTAATTTCAAAGCCTTCCATCTGAAAGCAATACACAAATTAGCTTCCACATCAGCTTTAGAAAACTAATTTCACTACAGCAAGAATTCAGTAGGGGGTTCTGGTATCTTTTTTTTTTAAAAGAGGGTTCACTTCAAAGTGAGATGAAACTACTTTCTAGAGGAGCTTCATAATGATACCATCAGAATAATGTCTGCCTCTAAAATCGACACCCAATGGGAACCAGCTGAAAAGAAGAAAGAAGCTTTAAAAAGGTATCAGGTTAAACCCTGGATGAGATGCCCATGAGAGAAAAAAATAAAAAGATTAGAAGTCTCAGAAAGTTTATTATAAGTTATCATAAGAGTTAATATTTATTTATTTGGTCCAAAAATATTGAGTACTGACTATTCCAGGCACTATGCTAGGCACTGCAGAGATGGAGGTGAACAAGATGCACAAAAATCCTGCTCTCATGGGGCTAACAGTATTATGGAGCTGGCCACAAACTCAAGGGGTACAGAGAACAATAATCTGGGCAGATTAATAGGGGGTATCAGGGTATGAGGGGTTCTGTTTTAAATATAGTGAGTGGTGAGGGAAAGTCTCAATGAGAAGGTGACATTTGAACAAACACTTGAAGGAGGCAGAAGAGCAAGTCCAGTACATCTCCAAGGGAAATTTGCTCAAGAAGGGAGCACAGGCTCGGTGCCTGTGGCTCAACAGGCTAAGGTGCCAGCCACGTACACCTGAGCTTGCAGGTTCGAATCCAGTCTGGACCCGTCAAACAACAATGACGGCTGCAACCAAAAAATGGCCGGGCATTGTGGCGGGCGCCTGTAGTCCCAGATACTTGGGACGCAGAGGCAGGAGACTCTATTGAGCCTAGGAATTGGAGGTTGCTATGAGCTGTGATGCCACGACACTATACCCCGGGTGACAGCTTGAGGCTCTGTCTCAAAAAAAAAAAAAAAAAAAGAAGAAGAAGAAGAAGGGAGCACAAGTTCAAAGGCCCTGAGGTAGGAACATACTTGGCATATGTTTGAGGAAGGACAAGAGGCTAATATGGCCAGAGCAGAGAGAGCAGGGTAAGAATTCCAGAAGATAAGATGAGCGGGGAAGCCAGGAGCCAGATTATGTAGAGACCTATAGACCTCTGTAATAGCTTGGGCTTTTACCCAGGGAGATAGGAGCCACGAGAGAGTTTAGAGAGAAGTGACATGAACTCATGCACTGCGAAATGCTGTGATAGGGAACAGGAAGAAAAGTGGAAAACTCCGTTAGGAGGCCACTTTGGTAATCAAGGGAAAGATGGTTTATCATGCATTTGCTGTGAACCAGGGACTTTGCATACAAACCAACTGAGGTATAATTCACATGACCATAACATTCACCATTGTAAAGTGTGCGGTTTAGCTGCTTTTTCACATATTCACAAGATTATGCAACTACTAACACTATCTAATTCCAGAGTTTTTTATCACATCCCAGAAAGAAACCCTCTACCCATCAGTAATCACACCCATTCTTTCTCTCCCAGCCCCTCACAACCACCATGCACTTTCTGTCTCTGCAGATGGCCTATTCTGGCCATTCCGTGCAGATGGAATCACGCGCCACGTGGCCTTTCCCGTCTGGCTTCCTTCATGGAGGATGACGTCTATAGGGTCCATCCATGCTGCAGCAGGTGTCAGGGCCTCATTCTCCCATTGATGGCTAAATAATATCACCGTATGCTTACTAAATCCCCCACAAGAGCCCTGTGAGGAAGATACTGTGATTATCATACCCAGTTTTTAGTTAAAAGAACGGCAGCTCAACATACACCAGAGAGTGGAAGAGCTGCGATCTGAACGTGGAAGCCCGACTCCAGTGTTTTCCCACTTGACTGTTTTGTTAACTCCCTTCCCAAATGGTGGTGTCCCTGACACCCTTCGCCGGGTCCTTCGCTGGATTTGGGAAACTGAGACCCTGATTTCATACAGAGTCGGGCAGACCTGCGACTGCCACTCAGCTGCAAACCATCCTGCTCAGTATGGGTTCCCCTCTAGCATCCAGGAGATCACCTGGCGGGCCCATCCCATCCTGGGTGCCCTCGGATAGGATGGGGAGAGTAGCCTGCAGGAGTTGAGATCAAGGGGTGGGCAGTGTGGGCGGGGGAGTCACCTATAGTGAAAATGGCAGCTCTAGTCACTGTCTATGGCGACTGTATCCTGCTCTGTAAACTTTCTTACTCCATAAGCCTGTCTTTCCCTTCAATACACTTTGTTTCATGCTTGCCTTAAAAAAACAAATAAAGGCTCGGCGCCTGTGGCCCAACGGGCTAAGGCGCCAGCCACGTACACCTGAGCTGGCGGGTTCGAATCCAGCCCCGGCCCGCCAAATGACAGTGACGACTGCAACCAAAAAATGGCCGGGCGTTGTGGAGGGCGCCTGTAGTCCCAGCTACTTGGGAGGCAGAAGCAGGAGACTCGCTTGAGCCCAGGAATTGGAGGTTGCTGTGAGCTTTGATGCCACTGCACGCTATCCAGGGTGACAGCTTGAGGCTCTGTCTCAAAACAAACAAATAAAAACAAAAAAAGAAAACACCAGCTCAATAAACACTTACCACACCTGTGCTGTGGGCCAGATGCTGTGTTCAATAAGATTATCCCAAAAGGGGGGCAGTGCTGCCCCTGTCTTTGCCTTCTTTGCATTAGTGGGGAGGCTGGCTTGGTACACAGCATTTAGCCAACAGACATTTACCGAAGAGCCTCTGTATCCTGGAGACATCATCCATTTTCCCTTTATAGCTGCTCTTCAAATGAGCCACTTTTTTTCTCTGAATGAGCCATTTTATGTGCTATGGTTGTCCGTAGCTACACACATTTGGGAAAGAGGTGGCCACACAGCACAGTCCTCATCAGATTTCTGCTGCTGGGGGATTTGGATTTGGGAAAGACTGAGTTCTGTTGCTCTATAGGGAGGAGAGGAATGCAACCCATGCAACCCTCCTTGGGTCCCTTCACCGTGATCGCACATTCTGGCTGCCTCTCAGGGTGACACAGAGAGCCTGACAGGTCTGGGAATTCCCTTAAAACATGACTGACAGGTGTGGGAGCTCCCTCACCTCCTAAAGAGAACAACCCCTGCAGAGATCCCCTGCACAATGAAGCCAAGATGTTACCTTCCTCAGGACTTAGCTTGGTACCACGCCCTGCGTGACCCTTTTCCTTCCTTGTGCTCCCATTTCCCTAATTCCCTTCCAGTTTCCCCTGGAAACACAATCTAATAAATCCTTTTCACATGTTTCAGGGTCTGCATCTGGGAACCAACCTAAGACAGGAGGTGAGCTAAAGAGTTACATAATAATCACTAATGTTTGCTGAGCACTTACTATGTACCAGGCATCATAAGCACGTAACACATATTAACTCACTCATTTCACAATATCCCTGTGAGGAAGGTGCTATTATTGCCCCCAATTTACAGATGGAACAAATGAGGTGATCGGCATAGCATGAGTATAAAAGTGTGGCATGAATCCAAGGTCACACAGCCAGTAAGTAGCAGAGCCAAAATTCAAACCCAGGCAGTCTAATTCCAAATTGGGGCTCTGAGCTGCTATATAATCTGCCTCATGTATAGTTGGTGAGCAGAGCTGGCATTTGGTGATGCCATGACAGAGCAGATACCAGTAGATTCCTGAGGAGTGATAGCATCCATGCAGAAAGGAAAATAAAACAGAAGCATTGAGGGGACACAAAGAACATGTGCATAGGAGAGGTCCA
>CAUYON010198831.1:0-20459 GCA_963573935.1 Arctocebus calabarensis
GTCCCAGCTACTAGGGAGGCTGAGGCAAGAGAATCGCTTGAGCCCAAGAGCTGGAGGTTGCTGTGAGCAGTGTGACGCCACAGCACTCTACCCAGGGCGATAAAGTGAGACTCTGTCTCTACAAAAATAAAATAAAATAAAATAAATTTAGTTTGAATGACTATTTGATCAGTACACTAGCTAGCTCTGGCCTTAAACCAAGTCACTACAGATACCACTAAGAGAAAGCCACCGTCCAATTCCTATAACTTTGTAAAACTTTTTACTGCTATCTACAAGGTGGTTGCAGGGAGCTTCTATGTAGGACATCATACGACAAACTCTCTAAAATCTCCTTTGGTTATCTCTTTCTATCCTCCACATTTTACTCCACATTTTACTTTTAATATGGTAGATATTTAAAATCAGTCCTTCTCTCCAGCCCACTTCTCAGAGCCATGCTATTTTAGGTTAGATCATCACAGATAAACTAGGTAGGCTGTTACTACTGATCCTCTTTTGGGTTTTCAGAATCTTCAGAGCTATTTTCTGCTCATTTCTTCCTCCCCAGCCTGACACATCAACCCATTTATTGCCTTTTTCCAACAATCTGTCCCAGGAGAGGTGAAAGATCCCACAACCCTTAGAAAAGACTGATTTTCTCAAGAGGAGTAACAGCCACCATAATTCTAGCAAAAAAAGATTTTCATCACTTTAAATTATTCTGCTATTATGGGAGCCACACTTCTCAGGGTTTAATGATGAAACAGAGATGAATTTTTCCTTCATCAGAGGGAGTTACCAAACAGAAAAAAAATACTATGAACTATCAGAAGAAGGAAGAATATCATCCAAATACCTACCCATGCTCCCTCCTTCCTCCAAGTACGTAAAAATTTTCAGAGGTGAGATTTGTATGGAAATTACCCTGATGACATCAAAGCATCCCATATAAGCTGCCCATTGAGGCAAAGAGATAGATTTTAGAATGTAGCTTTCTACTTACTAATTTTTTTAACACATCAATGAATCTCTTGCAAATCAGTGCTATTTTTTACCAATCAGTGCTGCTTTTATGCAAATGAACATATGATTGTCTTCATATTTATGTAAAGCTGATTTGAAAATTCCTAATGGAGGCCTCTGACTTAAATGAAAGATACAGTTTGTAAGACCATTTGCACTTTGGGGCATTTAATTAACTGACTTATTTTCCTATCAGGAATTCATAACTGAAGAAAAAAGAAATTACATAAGAGAGCCAACTTGAGTTTTTTTGGTTATGTTGCATCCCAGTAGAAATAGAAAAAAAGTTATTTTTCTCCCAACATGTCTTCAGATGAGGGTTTTCTACTGCAGAGAGGAAAGGATGACCGAGCTGTACAAAAATATATGTGACGAGTTGAAAAGAAGTTAGTTGGATTAGTTGAGCTTGATGTTCACCTGCCCATTTTAGGGAAGCTGTTTCCCTTTTCTCTGGAGTTTAGTTTCTAAAGAAGGAGGCTTCCTAAACAAGGACTCACCCTTCCTTCCCCATGAGAGTGATTTTATTACAGGAAAGGCTTTTGATGTCATCATGTGAGGGTTACTAATTAAAGCAGAAATTGTTTATTATAGCAAAACTAAAACAGAAGCATTCGGAGGTGGAACAGGTGATGCTGGAGTACAAACTTGGCTGTTGTCCCAGGTACTTTGTTTATTTCCCAGATGGGGAGCCTCTATTTCTGCGACTCCATCAAGGAAGTGAGAACCAGGTTTTACTTTAAATATTGGTGTTGTTATGTTAGCCAGATTTAAAAATAGAATCATAGGAGTTGAAAGGGTGTCCAGGGTTTTTTTGTTTGTTTTTTGACATTTCCTTGTTTCTTGAGTGGTCCTTCACAACCAACCTAAGTACGTTCAGTCGTGTCCTGTGGATTTTCTATCTCATGGTACAATGTGAAAATTAATGAATTAATCTTTAACCATAAAAAAATCTTAGCATCAGTGAGGCCTTCTGATGTTATTCCAATCAGAATTACACTCCAGACTAGTAAAATAATGGACTTATAACACTGATCTTAAGCACATAGGACAGGGCAAGATACAACAACCACAAAAAAGGAATTTACCCAATGTCCAAAAAGTAGTCTTCTTTATTTAGACAGGTGATTTACATATGTTGGATCAAGTTCTGGTTCTTGGAAAGAAACAGACCAGATTTTCCTTTCCTCCCCTTGATCCTAATTCCGTAGGTCTATGTAGCTAACATGCTCCCCTGATTTCAAAATCTGTGCCAACTACTACGTCTCCCATCCCCACCTACCCCCTGCTTTGTGGAAAGGCTTCCTGTGTATCTACCCAACCTCTGCCTAAATGCCTCTGCTGATGGGGGCTGGAGGGATTTCCACTACCTAAGGAGGCAATCACTCTCTTTTTAAGACAATTTTTATTATCACAAAATTTCTACATCTACGAAGTTGAAATCCACCTGTCCTTGATCTTATTTATTGGTTTATTTCTACATTATAGAATAACAACACACATGTTAAGTTTTCAGCAAGGTAACTCTTCCAATGAGTGAATATCAGCTGTGTTCTTCTCTAAAAAACAAAACAAAACAAAAAAACAGCAACCTCCTACCCCCATGATTAGGGAAAGTCCTGGAAGCATTCAATCAGCATTTTTAAACTCCACACATTGACCCCTATGCCAATTTGAAAGCCAACTCATAGTTCAATTTGAACATTTCTTTCAGAATGACCTTGACAATGCCTCCCCTCTCCCAGCCTTACTGTGTAATAAAGACTTTTTGGGAAGTCTCCAACGGGATGTCCCATCCATGTCTACGCTATATGTAGTTTGCCATTTGTCAAAGCTCTTTGTGTATAATCAAGAGGGAACTTTCTCTAAAAGGCTTTGTGCCTGTCAATAATGCAAAATCAACCTTGCCACTTATCATCCAGTGTAAGAAACCCAGAAAGAACCTAGGAAAGGGTAAGGATGCTGCTTAGGGTCAGAGTTGAAGAAGGAGCAGGGCCCATTACATCTTTAATGAAGCTTAATCATTTCCCAGCTTCTAAATCTGGTGTCAGAGGATGTTCTCAGAAGATTAGACACCCCTGAGTCAGAACTTGAAAAAAAATAACTTAGTTGAAATTACATTCATCTAATTGAATGCTGCTACTTGTAAAGAAATTACTTTTGAGGGCCGCATACTTAATTTAAGAAGATAACATTTCTTAGAGGGTATTACAAGACTTGTTTTCCTGTTTTGCTTCAGAGTCAGTTTATAAGAAGATGTTTATATTGTCATTTCATAACTTAAATCTTGTTTGGGACTAAAAAAGACTCCTTCTGACCATTTGCCCCCTTGTTCATCAGTTTAGATTCCATGAATTTCACCTACATTCAATAATCAACTCCATAGACCAAAGCTTTCCACCTTTGGGCATGTTCCAAATAATATTGCACAAATTTCCAGGAGCGTCCCAGGCCTGCTTAGTCTTCCCCACCTAACTCCTTGTCTGTGTTGCCCAGGCCTTCCTATACTTTGGCCTGGCATTGTCTTTGCTATAGAAAATACAGGAAAGATGATACCACAAGGGTATCATCTTTTCTTCTTGGGATGCTCATCCATACTCTTACCTACCTGACTTTACTCATCTTCTAGTTCCTGGCTTCAATGTCACTTTCCAGAGGAAGAGTTTTATGGTTCCAGCTTCCACCAGCTAATGTTCATCTCAGGTTGTCTTCTGAAAACTTTGCATCACCATAGGTTTCCTTAGATCTCTCTCCTCACTGCTTTGGGTCTGAGAAGATATTAGAGCCTCGAGGCTATACAGCCCACTGGGAGCCTGCGGCTGTAAGAAGTCTGGCAGCCATAGATTTTTACCGAGGAATGAACAGTACACACTTGTTTTCTATCAATATTCTTCCTTCTCCTCTGTCCTTGCTTAACTCCTATCCCTTTCATATCTCAGGACAGGGATAACTTCCTTCAAAGCAGTTAAGGAAGGTCCGGGTGAAGGTCTCCACCCCATCTGTGTCCCTGTAGCACTGTGCTAACACTGTCTTAATAGCTATTAGGCAGCACAGAAATTGCCTTTGTGGTCATCTGGTGGCTCCTTGTTACATTACAAAGTAGCTCCTTAAGGAGAAAAACTGTGTCTTATGTCCTGCTAACCTCTCCTCAATACCTAGTAATCGCTTCATCAATGATGGCTAAATAAATTAAATTGAATTAATTAAATGGATGGACAAACAGAAGGGTGGATGGATGGGTAGATAGGTCAAAAGAAAAGTTTGAAGAATTCTAGATGAACGGGATATGTTGCCCCTTCACTGTTGGGTGGTTTCTCATCTTTTTCTCAAAATGGTTATATTATGGATCTGTAGTCTTTTTCTGAGGTAGTGTTAATGGCTTTTATTATTTAAAAAAAAATTTTCTTCAGATTGGGAGACTCCCAAGGAAAACCGACAAAAAGTCCCAAAGCTAAGCTGGGAAAGAAAACTTGTTGATATGTTGAGTTTCTTAACCCTCAAGACTGAAAGTTGTTCTATTTTTGGTTTGATAGATAGGTTGGGAAATTTTTTAAGTTTATCCAAATTTCACTCTTGCCATTTCCGGCCTTAAAGATGTTGGGAAACCTTCTGTCTCTTTGGAAAGTGAGTTCTCTAGAAGCAGCTTTATGCTCTTATGATGGAGATAGGTATGTATGCAACTTTAGTTCCACGCCTGCATCACCTTCCCATGAAACACATTTTAAAAATCTGGTATTTTCTCATTGGCAAGCACGCGCCTGTCAGCTGTGCTCTCCCCAGAGGGTTGCAGTTTTCCTTTCTGAGCTCAGCATTCTTTCAATGATGTTCTGCCAGTGAGTGACAGGAATGGAATGCAGCGCAGAGTAGAGGTATGAAACTGAAGTTGAGCTTGAACTGCTCTGAATACTTGGACTTACATTTTGTATTATGACTAAATAGGCTCAGGGCACATTCCAGCAGAAAATATGTCTGCATTTTACTATGGGCAACTTTCCATCATCTCCACCCAGAAAAATGAAATGGAACTTGGGCTTTTCCCATTTATTCCCACCTGGTATCTCTCTTCCAAAATGAAGTCCACACTAAATTTTTTCATATTTAAATAATAATGCACAGTTAATTACAGTTTAAATTCAAGAGAAATTCTGAGCACAAGTAGAAAATTCACTTGTACCTGGAGATTATGATTATGATGTAAGGAGTAATTTCTTGGGTGGCTTTTGGGAAACAGTCTCATTACTTCACAGTGTTATCTCAAACAGCCTCATCACTCATTCAGAAAATAATAAACCTTAGCATGTGTCTTCAGTTTTACTTCTTAGATTTCCTTTGAGGGCTAGGCAATGTGTTATACTCAAAAGGATATACGAGGACTAAATAGTAAAAAATACTCTGCTGTAGGATCTTATTGCACCCTGTTCTTTATCTTATGAGCAACTAGCAAAATTAGCTATTGCATTTTTTGGTTTATTTGAAATGTCTGTCTTCCACTGAACTAGAAAGTCTGAGAGAACAGAGGTTGTGTTTGTCTGCCCAGAATCTAGAACAGGGTCCTATACATTGTGGGCTATGCATATAATAATTGATAAATAAGTAAAACCAATTATCAATTAGCATCTACTTAGTTGAAAGCAAGCCCATAGGACTTCTTTTAAATCTCTACAGTTGTCCTGTGCCCGGATTGAATAGATGCCCATAGAACTCAGCGTGCTTCCGGTGACAAACCCCTCAACTCCCAAACTCGTGCTCAGTACTCCTCTGAGCCCTCATCACCATAAACTGCCTGAGGACTAAATGCAAGAAGACACTGTAGGCAGAACTCACCATCCCTGATCAACTATGAACCTTTTGGGACCACTCCAGTTATCCTTTAAAGACTGCATCTCTCATACTCTCTTGAACTCAAGGTGGATTTTTTTCCTCTGATAACTCTTATACTATAGTACCTGGAGGTGAAGTATGTCTCCTTGATTCTCATTGCTGCTTCCAAATCTTGTCAATCCTTTGAATACATTCTCTGAAAACACCTGCCAATAGATTCTATACTCATCACCCATCTATCTCCTCAGCCCTAGGTCTCTTTTCCCTTTCCAATAAAATTTTTAGCATCCTGCTCACCCTGTTTTTCCTCACCAATCACTCTTATCAGAATCTTTAATGACCTCAATATCCATAGGTAGGACCAATCCATCCTAAACTTGGTGTCTCAGTTCCTTGATCTCAGTCCAGATGCTCTTAACCTCCACCACCACCCCCATTTCAGACATCTACTTCCACAATTACACTATAGAGCACATAATTTGCAAGAACTGGATCTTCCTGAGAACACTTTTTATCACCACTCACTTGGTTCCAATCAGTTCCTGTAGGAACTCTCCTTCACTGCTCACAGGATCTCGTCCCACTCATCCTTTACTCTTTACTGCCCATTATTCCTTCCACAGCCTCTCTTCCCTTCTCTCCCAGTGTAGTTCATTACTTCATCATCTTCATTGCCCCCTCAGATACACCTTCCACTCCTTTTCCTTTTTAAATGCTCATTATATTCACCTGGTTAAATCCGACTCTTCATCTATTTGTTGTTCTTTGCACCTAAATAGCTGAATTGGGCTGGAGAAAAATATACAACTAGGTGTACTGGAAGGCTTGAAATTCATGAGTACTAACTTGGAATGCCATTGATCACACTGCACTTACTAGGAAGTTCCTTTTCTGTATGCCCATAGCTTTGGTTCTCACCTTTTCCTATCTCTTCAAACTTCGAAAAACCCCTACTCTTTCTCCCTTTAGCTGATTACTTTGCTTGGTATTTCACTGAGGACGTAGTTAAGAACAATGAGAAAAGAGCCTCTTCATCTTTCCCCAGCAGACCTCCAGTGTTCTTGCACCTGTATACATTCTCCCTCCCTTCCTATCAAAATGGATGAAGTTTCCGTGCCTCTATGTGAGGTCAGGACCTTTGATTTGTCCTGGATTCTGTTTGTTTCATTCACACTCTGTCAGACTGATTGGTGTTTTGATGTCTTTAGAGGGAACAACCTTCATTGTGAGCCCAGAACACTATACCTTGCAGGTTTTGGCAGGGAAGAATTCAGGAAATGTCTGAGGCAACCATGTAAGTAAGCAGAGCCCAAACTTCATCTTCCCCTTGAGATCCTGTTATGTTTATTCTTGCGTCAATCACATTATCATGTATTCAGAGGCAAACTGCTCTCTTGAGACCCTGATTCGAATATTGCCACAACCAAAATCAATGTTGTCTTTTCCTGGGCATAACTGAAGCAGACCAAGATTTCCCAAAGGTATTTTACTAGAAATGAAAGAAAAACACTTTGAAATTCTGGGGTCGAATGTGTGTGTAGAAAAAATGCACTAATTTGTTTATTCACTGAATTTTCAACTATCTATTGTGTATCTCCTATTGTGCTCAGTACTAAGAATAAAGCCAGAGGTTATAGGAAATGGTCTATATTAGCTCTATAGAATCTAGGAGACGCAATAAAAATGGAACAAATAATAGCATAGAATGTAGCAGTCTACAAATCAGGTGCAGTGGTGGGAAAACATGGGGAGTTTGGGAAGACACACAGAAGAGAGGACATTTGAGTTTGGGTAAGTATTAGCTGTTTAATGACGCTGGAGATGTAAGAGAAGGTGCAGAAAAGGAAGAGACCAGGAACACAGAAGAGGATTCAATCTTGGAGGCTATTAAACATCATGCTAAATAATTTAGAAGTTATCTTGCAAGCAGGTACAGTTTTCTCTGTCATAGAAGTCCAACAAAGAGAAAGTAAAGCCCTACACTTAAGCACAGAGGCTGGGAAAGGAAATAAGGATCTCTTTAGTGGGTAAGGAGGATGAAGTCATTAAGGATGAAGGTCATTAAGTCTTAATGACTAATTGTATGGGCTCCAAAAAAGCAGCCAAGAATTACTTACATGTTTCTAATTTGGCTGAAAATATGGAGGGAGAAAGAAACAATATTGGAAGAAATGAGTAATTTCTGAAGGGAAGTGCTTTGACTGTATCCTTTCTAAGATTAACATTAGAGGTTAATTTTTGTCTGCAAAATATTCCTTTGTGACCTTGTCTCTAAACTGGATTTGTGATTGATATGACTTTAGATTCATTGTTATTGTGTGCTATGTTATTATGGTTTTTTAAAAATAAAATGAAACTATTTTCAAGATAACAAATTATCCCACCACACCCCAGCATTCAGTGAAGATGTCCTGAAGAATCTTTCCAGAGCTCATATCCAGACAAATATCCTTTTATTTAATATACAAATTCTTTCCTACCTGATAATGCCAAATATTTAACACATTACTCCAACAAAGACACCATAGCCAGGTTTGTGCAAACTTAATTAAATAAGACATGCCAAAAAGGGCCAGTCATTCTGAATTACTGATTAGATAATTCTGTGATCTCAGGGTAAATATTTCCAATGGAGAAAATCAGGTTATCCAAAAGATTTATTTGTGTTTATTATGAGTGTGTAGATTCAGCCCATACAGTTCGCCCTATGAATATTGATCTTCGGTCACATAACTTGTATCTGTTAACAAGTGTATCTTACCTTCCTATCCATTTATTCCATTACTCTTTAGTAGGAAGGTAGGGGGTAACATGTGAATGATAAGCTCCCTGTGAACTGGTTAGAGCTGTAAATAAAAATGAGGGGGAAAAAGCAATCATGAAGTTCTTTGGGGTTTAGTAATGGTAAAACTGGGAAAAAAATGTTAATACACAATAGTGCTTAATATATTGTGTACCATATTAAACCCTATGAGCATCTGATCTCATTTGGTACTCAGAATGATCCTATGAGCTAGGCATTGTAACATCATCTTTACACATAAACTGCTAAGTTTTAAGAGGTTAAATAACTCACCCAAGGACACAGAGTAAATAGCAGAACTGAGATTTGACTGAGTCAGTGGAAAAACCTAAGATTTGAAGAGATATAGACTTGAAGCTAGTCCTCCTGAAAAACTAGGTCTTTTTTTTTTCTAGATTTCCAGTTGTGAATTTTACCTGAGGCTAATTTAACAGCAATAAATTCAGGCCCTAACAAGCACAGCAAAGTCAATGTTCTTACAAGAGATGTTTATCATCTAGCATGTTTTGAAAAGTACACATATAAAAAATAATATGATGGGGTTTCCTCTAGGAAATTTGGCAACCACAAATTCCGAGCACTTGCTGAGCCACAGCATGACATAGCTGGTTCTAGACTGATTAGTAATATACAAAAAAAAAGATGCTTTAGTATAGTGGTTCCCAAACATTCACACACATAATCCCTGACTGACTTTTATAAAATGACCTAAAATCATATAGTGCCTCTCACATTTTTGTGTTCCCAGATAGAATTGTTATTGCAAGTTTAAATAGTTGTAAAATATACTATTACTAGAATGTTATAAATACTATTATTAAACAGTTAAATAATTCTTTCAATATCTTCAATGTAATCTAAATATCATGATTCCATCTTCCACATTAAAATAGCTAAACATGTTCTATAATATTTGAAATTTTTGTCACCATCTTTATTATTGAGTCAATATTCCCATTTCTATAGAATTTTACCTTACTGTGTACTGTTTTCACCCTTACAGTCTTTCATAGAATACTCCACAATTTTTCCTTACAGCAAATATATGTATATAAATTGAAATTTCATTATTCTGAAATTTTTTCCGGGTTTCATTATAATATAATTTGTTATTATATAATGGATCAAACATGAGTATATGATATGTGCAATGTAATATTCAGGTATACCTTGCAGATATTGCAGGTTTGGTTCCAGAACCTTGCAATAAAGCAAATATTGCAATGGGAAACAATCATATAATTTTTTAAAACTGTATATAAAAAGTGATAGCTAAGTGCCTAACTAAAGTGACCCAAGTGCCCCAAAATATTAAAGCAGTGATTCCTGGAATTCTTACCATTATTCATTCAAATAAAGCCTTTTAACTTGTTTAACTGGAAATGTATGCAATACCCAAGAAATAATATGTAGTGTTTACTGATCATATATCTATTATATGCCAGATATTGTTTAAAGAATTTTACATGAATTAATACCACTATAGTAACAATGCTGTGAAGTAAATATTATTAGCTATATCTTACAGGCACAAAACCGAGGCACAGAAAAGTTAACATAACTTGTCTGTGGATTCAGTAATAAGTGGTAGAATTGAGCTTCAAACCTAGGCAGTTTGGCTCCAGAAGTTGGCATTCTTAACCTCTAGGTTAACAAGATATCACTATTATTCCTGTCTTAATGCAACTAGATGCCTAACCTTAGTTTTCTAAACATATTTTGAGTCCCTGAGAATAGGGAGTATGAGACAGAAGAGATTTGGGGGAGGAAATAGTGGGTAATGCTATAGAACTCAAGTCTGAGTGGGGTCCTGCAGCAATGTCCTGGACAAGGGAAAGCCCAAAGACAGAGTGCGTCATGGACCTGGGAAGGGACGACCCAGGCTCAAAGCAAGGGATGGCCTACTCCAGGGGGAAAGAGGATATGACTTTATCAGTATAGCTCTTTATCTGGTCCCTTTGGGAATTTGGCACGCAAAGCAGAGATTGCTCCGTGTGGTCTGTGTTAGATGTTGCGTATCCTGTGCCCCTGTGTGTGTAGGGGTCCTTGAAATCTTAGTCACTTGATTCATTTACTGATTGCCTCCTCTGTGGATGGACAGTACCTTACTAAAGTCGTGCAGAAGTGATTAGGATCATAAATGCCTTAGATCATAAAGTATTGATAACCGCAGTATGTTGCCTGAGTCAGGAATGTTTCATCCAGAGTTTCATGTTATTTTCAGTTTTACTTGCCAATAGAAAATTTAAAGTAAGGCAGGAAAGACCTAGATTGATTAGATTATCTAATACGCACCCGCTCTCTCCACCCCCCTCTTTTTTTTTTTTTTTGGATGAATAAACACAACCCTTAAAGCATGCCTTGAAGGTCAGAAAGTCAGTGCTTGTTAAAACAAGAGATGGAGGGAATTCCCAAGGTCTTGGCAGAAGACACAATTGGCCATGAAATACTGTAACTGTGGGGTTTGTAGCTTTATGTTTCATCATGTACTAAAGCATGGTGGTTGTTTAGAAGGAAAGGGAAAAATGATAATCAAGATAATTAGCATCCAAACCACGGAGACTTGTGAGTCAGCATCTGGTATTGTATCTGGAATGATATAAGAAGCTTGGAAAGCTGCTCTTGGTTTGGGGCTGTTTGCTCCAGGACACCTCCTTCTGAGAGCTAAAACATTATAAGAGGGTTTTTTGATAAAGAATAGTCAAAGTCAAAGACCTAAAATAAGGCTTAAATTTGAAAGTGGAACGTTTAATCCTCCCAGAAAAAATGAATTCTTGCCTTTATCGTTAACTAACTGAAACCATTAAAACCCTAGGAAATCCTAAATTGGACAGTACAAATTCTCCCCTTGTTATTATTCATGTAATAGATGTTGGAAGAATTGGCAAATTACTAAGAATCTTAGTATGGATTTTCTAATTATGACTCAGCTATAATAAAGCTTGTCAAAGTACTAATTCAACCTCACTTTGGGCACAGTACCAAAATAAGAGCTACTGTCCATAGTATACTATTAACAGTTGGCCACTTGTTTATTGTGCATTTACCTCTGGAATTTTTGTTTTAAGAGAGACATTGATTAATTAGAGCATGTGCAGAGGATAATAACAAGAATGATTATGGATATGAAAACAGACTAACTTTATATTGGTCTTTAGGAAAAATGCAGTAGAGGGAAAAGGTTTTAAAGAGGCAGATTTAAAACCATTATTGGAAATAATTATGTAATAATCAAGACTTTTCAAATGTAGAATGAGCTTTATGATGAGCTAAGGGGCTGGAAATTATCAAGGAGAAGGTGCTATGGATGTTATAGGAGACGGGGTTCCACAGGGGGTAGAAGTTTGAATTAGATAATTTATACATTTCTTCTATCTCTCAAATTATGGAATCTTTTCCTTTGAACCACTTAACTCAGGCACATATTTTTCAAATGTATATTGCACTTGGAAATTCCCTTTGTTTTCCTCTTTCACTTTAAAGACCCATCTTGTGAGCCAAGTAAATCCACTGCCTTATTGAGTTACATTTATTTATTAGAAGATATGGCTGTGGTTTGCAAAAAGCCTTCTGTTGAAAGGGTTTAGGCAGTGTGCCCAGAGATGAAACCAGAGGATTGAGAAGTTTAGGCCAAATTTAATGAAAGGGACAGAGACCCACCTGGGCAGGGCAAAGATGGCATCTGCAGTGAGAGAAGTTGGAGGCCTCTTTTTATATAGGGCCATAAGAGGTGGGTAGATTCCACTCTTGTTAGAAGACTCTGGTAGGCTAGGGTTCTTTTAGTGCAAACATTTGGGGCAAGGCTAGCTAGGCCCTTTAGGGTCCTTCATTCCAGGAGAGGAGGAGGAAGGAGAAGGTAAGGTTTTGTATGAGGCTGCATTAGCCTCCTATGTGAATTTACCTTACTATTTCCAGGCCCCGCAGATTTAGCTGTAGGTGAGAGGAAGAAGTTGATGATTTTACTCAAAGAAAAAAAAAAAAAAAGACATTTATCTGAACATTCTGTCCCAATGAAAGTATGTGATCAGATAAACTTTTAATACTCCTTTGAGCTCCATATTCTATATGGAACATATTTTTTGCCTTCTTTTTACTTTCCCCTGAGTAATTCAGATTTTTGCAACATGGTACTATGTATAATGATTTAGGTTTACCTTTTTAGAGTCTTATAAATGATTTATCTTTTTTGAAAGAACTTTGTATGTGACTATCCTTCAAACTGTTCTGTCCTACGCATGCATTCACTCATTTATTCAGAAAATATTTCTCATCCTAATGTATCTGTCAATACAGGAGTGAACAAGACAAAGAAAAGGTCCTGGCTATTGGTGGACATAGGTTTTAAAGGAGGGAAAACAGACCAAAAACCAAAGTACTAAACAAACAACACACAGAAAAGTGAATGATTAAATAGCCAGGTAGTAGACAGATTCATTTAGCTAATTAAAAGTGTTGTACAAAAGGGAGTGTGATAGTCACAATGTAGGGACTGGCTACAGTGGAGTAGATACTCATGTGCCCTGGAGAAGATTTTTGACCTGAAGCATGAATGACCAAAGAGTGACCAAGAAAGTGAAGACAAGGGCAAGATCCATCCAGGAAAAGAGAACAGCAAGTTCAGAGGCCCTTCCAGAAGAGGAAACTGACTTATTGAAGAGCAGCAGCAAGACTATGATGACCAAACTCAGAGAATACGATTAAAAAAGTAGGGACACAAGGTGCCGCCTGTGGCTCAAAGGAGTGGGGCGCCGGCCCCATATACTGCAGGTGGCGGGTTCAAACCTGGCCCCGGCCAAAAACTGCAAAAAAAGAAAGTAGGGGCACATATAGAGACTGGGTCATAAAGACTCCTATAGGCTGTAGAAAGAAATTTAGTTTTCAATTCAAATGTAATTGTAAAGTCTTTGGGGATGTTTAAGGAAGAAAGTGAGGGAAAGGAATTTTCTTTTTTGAAAGACTCTTTTGACTTCTATGTAGCAATTGTGTTGAAAGGGAGTAAGTGAAAAAAGAGACAGGTTAGTAGACTAGTGATGAACACAGACATACAAAAGTAAAAACAAATAAGGAATCAAAATACCCTAATGAACACACCAGTCCAGTTGCTAACAAGAGCTATCATTATACTGAACTCATAGCATAAATAAACATATTTGGATGAGTTAAAATTGCCTGGGACGAAAGCCAAACTCCTTGTTCTTTCTTTGAATTGTGTTCTTTTTATTTAGCTCCTAGGTAGTAAATTATAAGCACTGTATATACATTGATATTAAATAGTTTGGAAGACTCAAGAGAGCTGTAGTTTGGGAGTAATGTTCAGAAAGGAATATGTATATTCCTAGCAAGTGCTTGTCAACTGAAAGAAAACCCATGGACACAGAGGAGGTAGAAGGAGCTAGTGGGAATCCCAACAGAGTTTCCTTGAGCCACCTGCTGCTTATGCTGCTGACGTTGCATCAGTTGTTTAATCTAAATGGGGATTCTGTGTTCTGTCTGCACATCCTGTCCAGACCCTCCACCCTCCTTCTAAGGCTCTGTACTACCTGGTTGGCTTTGAGCATTGTAACAGAAGGGATCAACTTCTCTCTCATGCATACTCAGAACCAGTGTTCTCGAGCTTTAGCATGTATTAGAATCATCCAAAGGACTTGTTAAAACACAGATCTCTGGACTTCATCCTAGAGTTTCTGATTCAACTAGTGGGGCCCAAGAATCTTCACTTCTACATATTCCCAGGTGATGGTGGTGTGAGAACTGTACTCTGAGAATCACTGGCCTATATATAAATGGAGTGACAGGTGAGGAATGGGAGAGAATATGGCGTAGTGATTAGAGTACATTCCTGCTTGCAACACATGTAGAATAGTTATATAAAAATCAAACTAAGCAAACTTGAACTTTAAAAGCATCTTAAGTGGGAAATTTCAAAAGGATGGATTACAGCTGAGAAAAATGGAATATTGAAGATGTCATCAGGTCTAGGAGCTTGAGGTCTCTGGAATAATCTCATAGAATCAAATCTCATGTGACTTTGATTCCCAGATGTTAGGCATATCTTTCTTTTTCCACTGGTCTAGTAGTTCTCAACCTTGGCTATTTATTGGACCCACCGAGGAATTTAAAAAATATATCGATTCTTGTGCCCCATGCCCAGAGATGCTAATTTACTGGTCAAGGATGTGGCCTGCGCATCATGATGTTGAAGTGTTTCCCTGGTCATTGTGTAGCCAGTGCTCTAGCCTCTGCCTCATTTTAGTTGCAGTGATCAGCTTTCTTTACCCCAATTCTTCAATTTTCAGTGTGGGGGACAGTGGGCTGAGTAGGAGGGACAGAGCTACTGTTAGTCATCACCAGCAATCTAAGAACAAGAGAAAACAGCCAGCAAGAGAAACTCAGGTGCAACTGGACAGCTAGATTAGAAGAGAGGCTCTCAGAAAGTGGCTCTAGAAAGTAAGGTATGATACTGAGGGAATTTATATATCTAAAAGAATTAGAATTTTTTAAAAAGTCACCAATAAAGCTTTGGTCTTGATGTAGCTTACTTTAAAAAGCAAAACAAACTTCACTTGCATTCAGAGGTCTTGTTTTCAGAATGATTTTTATCTTATTGAAATAGAGACAGCAAACTCAGCCTATGCATTTGATTCTCATTTCCCCTGTGACATCATTTTTTCCAGTCACCCATTTGGAATATTTTTATGTTTTCAATCTGTCCTTGTCAGATCTCATGCTGGCTGGGAAATGGAGAGTAAGGATAGAAGAGGAACTATAAAGATTGGCAACATTCATGGGCTCAGGCTATGGGTATGTGCCAGAAATAGAGGTGAGTCATACCCATGCTAAGACATGTTGTCCAGATAACTGTCAGAAGGGTTTCCTGTTTGTTTCTGAGGGACACATGAAATTTTTTTCCTCTTATTTGGTCATTTGTGTTGCAAATTATTCCATATCCCTTGGTTCTTTATCAGAACTCTCTTAGTCTATTCTTCCAAATACAGAAGGAAAGATGGCCCCCGGGGTCTTCAAGGGAATCTTGTCTTAACTTTGACACAAGAAGCCTTGCCCCTAAGTACAGAGAGTTTCCAGGCCTCCCACATGGAGTACCCAGAATGGGGAAGACTGCTTTGTGTGCCTCCCCTGGTGCTGGAGCATCCAGAAGATCAGTAATCTGGGAAGAGGATAGCAGACTTACAAAGAAGATAAAGTCAATAGTAAATTCAGAGGTCCAGGAAAGTTTCCTTTGGAGCATAATAATCACCACTGGATGAATAAACAAAGAACCCACACCAAGTCTTTCTTAAGAAGTGGGTTCTTAAACATGGGTGTGCCTCAGGTGTCTTGGGATGCGTGTGACCCAGGAAAATTCCCTAATTCAATGCACAATCCTAGAAACTAAATCTTTAAGATTCCCTCTTGTAATAATTTTGAATCACTTTGAAAAATATTGCCTTGAGTGGCTTTCTCTTTTGGTTTATCATTGAATCATTGAATGTGTTGAAAATTGTGATGTCTACAACATGAAAACATAGAGCTAAAATTCACCCTAAGAATGACTTGTATGTATAGTGGAAGACAAAATGTGAATGGGAAGAGGACACAAGAGGAAGAACACATTAAGATCATCAGAAAATTAATTTCAAGTTACACAGATAATGTGAAACTCCTGAGAGCTACAGATTACCATGTTATGAAGCTTTGAATTGTATGTATGTCACTGAAAAACTAGATGATTTAGATTGCTCTTGATTTTTTAAATAAGATTTATATATCATAAAGATCACTATTCTAAAATATGCAATTCAATAATTTTTAGTATGTTCATAAAGTTGTGCATATATCACCACTATCTAATTCCAGGATATTTTCCCAAAAGAAACCCCATGCATATTAGCAGTCATTCCCCATTCCTCCCTCTCCCTAATCCCTGGCAACCACTAATCTACTTTCTGTCTCTATGGATTTGCCTATTGTGGAAATGTCATATAAATAATATCTCACAATCTGTGGCCTTTCATTTAGCATAATGTGTTCAAGGACTGTTCATGTTGCAGCATGTATTAGTACTTCATTAATCATGAAGATTTACTCTTATTTTTCTTCTGATAGTTTTATCATTTTAAAACTAATGATAAAACTAATGATAAAATGCTCTTAACATGTAAGTCTGTGATCCACTTTGAATTCATTTTTTAATGTACAGTGTGAGTTAGGGGTCCAACTTTATTTTTTATTTATTTATTTATTTTTTGAGACAGAGTCTTACTTTGTTGCCCTTGGTAGAGTGCTATGACGTTACAGCTCACAGCAACCTACAACTCTTGGGCATAGGTGATTCTCCTGCCTCAGCCTCCCCAGTAGCTGGGACCACAGGCATCTACCACAATGCCTGGCTATTTTTTGTTGCAGTTAGGCTAAGGTCGGGTTCAAACCCACCACCCTCGGTATATGGGACCAGCATCCTCCCCACTGAGCCACAGGCACCACCCAGCCAACTTTATTGTTTTGTATGTGGTGATTCAGTTGTCCCAGCACCATTTGTTGACAAGAGTATTCTTTCCTGCATGCAGCTGTCTTGCCACCACAATTGGAAGTCAATGGAACACAAATATATAGGCTAATATATGGTCTTTTCCATTCCCATATAAATTTTTAGGATTAGCTTATCAGTTTCAGCAAAAAGAACAACTGGAATTTTAATAGGAATTGTGTTGAATCTGTAGATCAATTTGGGAAGCGCTATGGTTTCACAATGTTGTGTCCCCAAATTCATAGATTAAAACCTAATCTTCATGTGACAGTATTAAGTAGTGAGGTCTTTTTGAGTATTAAGTCCTGAAGGAAGAGTCCCAGTGGGTGGGATTAGAGCCTTTTAAAAAGTACTTGGGGTTAAAGGGTCAGTTCTCTCTTCTATTCTCTCTCTCTCTTTGTCTCTCTTTCTCTATCTCATTCTCTTTTTCTCTCTTTTGTCCTTCCTCCTTCATCATGGGAGGACATGGCACTCCACCAGTGTAGCAGGAGGCCCCTCACCAGATGCTGGCACCTTGATCTCGTACTCCTCCACTTCCAGAACTGTGAGAGATAAATTTCTGTTTATTATAAATTACTTAGTCTTAAGTATTCTATTATAACAACATAAAAGGAGTAAGATGGGGAATATTACCATATTAACAATATTAAGTCTAATCCATGATCATGGGATAACATTCCATTTATTTAGGTATTTAAATTTTTTTTAAGGTTTTGCAATTTTCAATGTGCAAATATTACACCTCTTTGTTAAATTTATTCCTAAGTACCTCTTTGATACTAAATGGAATTGCATTTTAATTTTATTGTAAAATTTTCATTGCTAGTGTATAGAAATACAATTAATTTTTATTATATTGATTTTGAATCTTGCAACCTTGCGACTTCATTTATTCATTCTAGTAGTGGGTTTTGTGTTTTGGGTTCTTTTATTTATGTATTTATTTTGGGGAGTGGATTCCTTTGGATTTTCTATATCATGTCTTCTACAAATGGGGAAGTGTTACTTCTTCCTGTTCAATGTTTATACCTTTTATTTCTTTTTCTTGCCTAATTTCCCTAGCTAGAATTTCTAGTATAATACTGAATAGAAAAGGCAAGAGTAGGAATCTGTGCCTTGCTCCTGATCCAAAGGGAAATTCTTCAGTCTTATTTTTATCTGTAGTTATTCCTACTGGTCTATTATTTCTTAGAGTCTGAAAGAAGTAACCAGTGAATTAAGATTATTATTTTATTGTTTATATCTTTTATACATTGATGGGTTTTTTAAATCTATTTTTTCACCTATTGACAAATATGTCAAAATCGTTCACTGTGATAGTAGATTTATCTACTTCTCATTTTAGCCCTCTAAATTTTTGCTTTGTATATTTAAAACTTCTTTTATTATGTGCGTTTGTGTATTTTGAAGCTACTTTATTGAATGCTTTTCTATTGATAGTTTTTCTAGTGACAAATCCTATATTCTTTAATGTACAATCTACTATTTAATTCATCCATTGACTTCTTAATTTTAGAGTCATGCATATGTTATTGGCCTTTTATTCCCCAAAACAATCTTCTTTATTTTGTTATGTTTTGTTCCTGTGGATTTTCCATTGCATAAATCAGAGTTGTTTTGAAGTCCATATCTGCTAAGCATATCATAGGTCTGCTTCTATTATTTTGACTATCAATAATCTGTTTGCCTTTTTATAGCTCTAGTAATTTTTATTTTATGCTAGGAATTATAAGGAAGAGAGTCATAGATAATCTGCACAATATACTTCTAGAGAGATGGCTGTCTTTTCCCCCTTGTTATACAGTGATTTTCAAAGGGTCGCCAGTAATGAATCAAATCTTGTCAGTGTTCAGTTTCAATTTTGGCAATCTTTGGTGTATCTCTGTTTGATCCCTGTTTCTAAAGTTTTATCCTACAAGATTTTAACTAAGAATTAAGAGTAAGTATCTCCATCTCCCAAACCTGTAACTGTTTAAGAGATCATAGTTTTCCATCTCATGTTTACAGCCTCCCATCCTTTGCACGGCGCCTGTGGCTCAGCGAGTAGGGCGCCGACCCCATGTACCGAGGACTGAGGGTTCAAACCCGGCCCCGGCCGAACTGCATCAAAAATTAGGCGGGCGCTGTGGCGGGCGCCTGTAGTCCTAGCTACTTGGGAGGCTGAGGCAAGAGAATTGCTTGAGCCCAAGAGCTGGAGGTTGCTGTGAGCTGTGACTCCACAGCACTCCACCGAGTGCGATAGAGTGAGACTCTGTCTCCACAAAAAAAAAAAACCTGCAAATGTCTTTAGGAGGGAGATCGTCCATCCTTTAAGTCAGGCCTTCTGCCCTTTGGTGGGACTTGGTTTTCTAAGTATCAGGAAACTATGGGAGATTTAGTTGACTTCCACACTGACTTAGAAACTTTAAGTCTTAGGTGTCCAACTTTGTGTTAGTCATAGAATTCAGCAAATGTCCTATGGGAAAAATTCACTGTGCATTTGAAATTCCTTAAATTTTACAAATTCCCATTCTAGCCCTATGTGACCACTAAAAGGTTTTCTGGCTTCTTTTATACAAGAACAGTGAACCCATGCCTAAACAGAGTATGATTCTCAGTCCAGCACTCAGAATCAGCAAGTGTCCTTAGGAGAAAATTAGCTGACTAACACCATTTCTCCTGGAAATTATTTTATCCCCTTTGGAATTTTAATAACTTTTGTCCATTTGAGTTCCACAGCTCTATGATGAATTGAAAAAGATTTTTTTGTAATGTGGTCAATTTTTCCTAATTGTTACAATGAGGGTTGTTCCTGCCTTGACCTATTACAACCTTCACAGAAATAGTACTCAGCTCACTTTTGAGTTGTATCAATATCTCTTATATGCAATGTTCCGTGGCCTAGTAGAGTTTTCGCTTAAATATGTTCTATATTTAGGTCATATATATTCATCTGGAATATGAAAAATGTGGTTCTTCTATATTTATCTTTGTGTGTGTGTGTTTCAGTGTATTTTTATGATTGAGTCAAAGTTGTAAATGTACCCTTCACCCAGATACTGTACATTGTACTCCATCCTTCCTTTTCCCTTCCACTGATTGATTCCCATTGAGTTTTACTGTGATATATACATATTTAGTATTTTTTTTTTTGAGACAGAGTCTCAAGCTGTCACCCTGGATAGAGTGCTGTGGCATCACAGCTCAGAGCAACCTCTAATTCCTGGGCTCAAACGAGTCTCTTGCCTCCACCTCCCAAGTAGCTGGGACTACAGGTGTCCGCCACAACGCCCGGCCATTTTTTGGTTGCAGCCATCATTGTTGTTTGGC